>JAPQNM010002282.1:0-52500 GCA_029783475.1 Metacarcinus magister | reverse complement strand
GTGTGTGAGTTTGCGCGCGCATGTGTGTGTGTGTGCGCGCGCGCATGTGTGCACGCGTGGTGTTGCGTTGTGTGCTGTGGTGGTGATAAAAATTCTCCTTGAGTTGACCTGCAACTGAAGCAATTAACTTCGCGAAAAGAATATAAAGAGGGAGGCGAGGTGGCAGCAAGAAAGATGAAGACACACTGCCTTGCGGGGCCTCGGAGGGACTTTACTAAGCGGCGGAATGTGAAAAGCGGCCTGGCAAGGAAGAGTGCGGGGGGATGGGCGTCATGGTGTGTGTGTTGGGTGGAAGGAGGAAGTCAGGGTGAAGGCAGAGGGTGTTGACGTGTTCGGGGGGAAGGCTGTGGATGGCTGTCAATACGGAGGCGAGGTGGTGAGGTACGGATGATTTAGTTAATAGTAATTAGTGGTGATGACTGCTGCATTGTGGTGTCTTGATTGGCTGACTGGCTGACTACCTGATTAACGTGATGACTGGATAACTTGCTAAATGATAGACTCGTCCCCTTACCACTGCTTGTGACGAGCGTGTGGGAGGACAAACGTTCGTTTGTATGTTATAACGTGGAGACATGTTATTCACGAACACATTGTTACTTAAGGTCGTAGGTGCCAGTGATGAGACCAATGATAGTTGACTGAAAGCATTGCCCTGCATATATATCATTATCATTCATTATCATACATATTGTACCCAACGTATCTGCTATAAGTGTCCGTATGTATAAGATATTTGTTGACTGGAATAATCACAAGGCGAGTGGCGTTGTAACCCACATTTTATTGACAGTTTGGCGTTATCATACTATACTTAACCGACTGACTAGCTGACTCCTCCTCTGAACAAGCGCTGCATGGCTGAGAGATCTGGCAGTGTTCCTCGGTACATCATGCCTAGTTTCCTGATAGACGTGGAGTGCTGGAAAGGGAAGGGAGTTGGGCCTCGCGCCGTGTCTGCCTGGCCTCCCTCGGTCTGTTGTCAGCGCTCGCTAAGTCGTGCTTGATGCAGCGGCAGACACTCTGGTAAACTTCTTGTGCTGTCGTCGGCGAGGCGGTGCGGCAGTGCTTGTAATTCTGAGCCATTCTTTCCTCCACTTAGTCTGGCCAGGAACTTGGGGCCGATTCGTAGTAGTTGAGGGAACGAATGCCTTGCCAGCCGCGTGTGTGGACAATTAACGGAGGAGATGTAATGGTGCAAATTAGTCCCTTGAGTCATCTTTAGAATAGTGATGATGATAATGGTAACAACAACTATACTACTACTATTACCACTACCTATTACAGCAACAACTACTACTACTACTACTACTACTACTTCTATTACCACTACTGCTACTACTATTACTACTACTAATACTACTACTACTAATACTAATAATAATAATGATAATAATGATAACAATGCGTTAAATACTCTATACAATTGTGTCATTGCGCGTGGGGGAAGGGAAGAAAAAACTGAATAATAAGTTAAATCCTTCCATAATGGTTTTTTCGATGCCAAATCTCTAATCTAAACTTTCTTTTTTATTTCTATTCTATACCATGAAACAGGTGGGTGAGGGAGCGCGGTAGGGGAGTATCTGATATTATTTCAGGGGAGAGAAATACTAACGTCGCAATTTCATATCTCTGTGGCAATGGTTTTTAATTAATTATTATCCTTATTTTTATTAATGAACGAATTTTCTGTTTTGCTTTTTTTTTTTATTATTACTGTTGTTTACCTTTTATTCATCTGTTTCTTTCTTTGCATCTCCGTTTCTCCTCTCCTCTCCTCTCCTCTCCTCTCTTCTTCCCTTCCATTCTGCCGTTCTTTTACCCTTTCCCATACCATCCCTTCATTTCCCGCGCCTCTTCCTTTTATTTCTCTCTCGTTTCCTTTGTTTTCTTGTTTCTCCTCACATGGAGTAAGATGAGGAAGGGAATTTCTCCATCTTGTGTTTCTCTCTCTCTCTTTTCTTTGCACGTTCTCTCTCTCTCTCTCTCTCTCTCTTTCTCTTCCCCTACGTCGCTTTATCCGTTCCATGGTTTCTTCGCTCTCTTGTTTCCTCTTCCGTTTTCCTGTATTTCTTGTCTCCTCGTATTTCACTCCCTACATTCCCTCTTGTATTTTCTCTTTCTCTCCATTCCTTTGGTATTTTTTCTTTTTATCTTTTTATTTTATCCTTTGTGTCTCGATCTTCCTTAGTCTGCCTTCAAAATTCTGACATTATAAAAGTGATGCTGATTACTTTTTTCTTTCTTCTAAGTAAGACCTAGAATTTTAAGGTAAAGGGGAAGGTGGGTTAAGGAGATGAAGTCAGTTTATATATATACTCCATTCCCGGAAGCTTGGCGTGGCGTGGCGTGGCGTCAGGGTGTTCACTGCTCCTCTTCAAATCATTCAAGCTGAGGAGGAAAAACTTGGAGAACCAGTGTTTTAATTTTTTTTTTGTGTGGCTCATGATCAAACACGACAATTTCTTTCTTTTTCGTTAATTTGTGTCAATGTGAGAACTCATGCACGACCTCTTTCTTCCCTTTCCATTGTGTTCTTGTGTCTCTCATACATACATTTCCTTCCTTCCTCCTCACACTCCCAAGGTCATCGCAGTTGTCATTTACTCTTTTAGTGTGTATAGAGTATATTGTATAGTGTATAATGTGTATAGTGTATAGTCAGTGTATAGATGTATAGTTAAGAGAATTCATGGTTTCCTTCGCTGTCTCTCACAAAGGTTATCCATCACTGCTTTTGGCCTTTGAGTGTAGCGTGGTGTGTGTGTGTGTGTGTGCGTGTACGTGAGGTGAAGTGAGTGCTGCTGGTGTTTGGCTTTAAGGCTTCACTGGGTCATGGTGCTTTGAGTGGGAAAGGACATAAGCGGTGTTTCTTGTTTTATTCTGGAGGAAGGGGAATGGAAGATGAAGGTTAGATGTAGACGTGGGATTATGGTGTGTGTGCGTGTGCGTGTGCGTGTGCGTGTGCGTGTGCGTGAGAGAGAGACAGACAGACAGACACACAGAGACAGAGTGTGTCTGTGTGTGTATGTTACCCAGCTTCAATTTGCATCGACGTAGTATATATCTTATTAATCTCTCTCTCTCTCTCTCTCTCTCTCTCTCTCTCTCTCTCTCTCTCTCTCTCTCTCTCTCTCTCTCTCTCTCTCTCTCTCTCTCTCTCTCTCTCTCTCTCATTCATCTTCTTCATGCCAACAATACTCTCGTTTCCTCACGTCGCAGCAGCCTCGCCGTCCAGTGTTCTGTCGTTCTCTGTCTCACCTTGTCATTCCGTACCTTCCTCCATCTTTGTCTTACTCCATTCCTTATTCTGTGTCCGCTTTGTGCCTTGCTTTGTGCCTTGCTTCTCATTTAGCTCGCCTTCAACCACCCTGACGTATGCCACAGCCACCCTACGCTGCCTCGGGCTTCATCCTTCATATCAGACCCTTGTAATGCAAACGAAGCACCTTAAATACAGATTTCACCAGTACTTGCTAGCAGACCCTTGAGCACATTGCAGCGTCTTGCTTATCCTGCCCTGCTCTTCGGCCCCCTCCCCCAGCCATCCCACCTCCCTCAGCCCTCACCTCACACTGCCTTGAAACACGAAAGAGCTTCCGCTAATGTTGTAGCCCAGACACACGCACCTCCTCTTAAGTTATATTATGAGGGAGAGAGAAGGAAAGGAAGGAAGGAAAGCTCGGGGCGTCTACGAGAACAGTTATTATCTCTCCCTAAGCTTTTGTCTACGTTGTGTATTGTGTGAATTTTTCTTTTTTACCTGTTTTTTTTCCCTTTTAATCTCCTTATGTGTGCGAGCGTAGCTGATTCAGGCTGTCGCGCACAATGACTGCGTTAAGACCCCTCAGGCCAAGCCCACGCTAGCTCCTGCTTTAACCTGCCGTGGTATTTCAATAAATTTACATATTCATTTACTCCTCGCACGTTCCTGTCCCCCTTCCACCATTAGTATATGTGCGGTGACTCCCACCTAGCAACCTACCCCTACCTCTTCTCCTCCCCCGTCAGGTCTTGCAATGAACGTGTGGCCAGCCAGCCTTGTGAGGGTTCCACATAAACACGGGGAGCGCCGCGTCGTGCCGTGCTAGTCCTGGAGGCTTGAGGAAACACTTAGTTGTCAAATGTTAAATGAGGCTCTTAGGTTACCCTGACGCCGCATCCGTCTCGCGGGGCATCTGTGTTGGCTTCCATGGCTTCTGGTGTCTTCAATTCATTACGTTTTCTTGTGTTTTACTTGAGTCTCGCATCATTCTTCTGTGTTATCACCTGTGCTGCACCTGTTCTACTTGTCTTGCCTCACTGCCGCCGTCCGTAACTCACTGCCACGTCTCTCTTGCTGGTATCTTTCCTCGTATTTCCTTATACATATATTTCAGCCGCCATCCGTTTTCCAATTTTCACCTCAATTCCCACTCCATCTCTTCCCGCTCTGTTGTGCGTCTGTGTTCCCCGCGCCTCTGGGCCTCGGTAGTACCATGTGGAAGCCTTAAAACACAACAAACTTAGCCTCAACTTTCCCCTTTGGTAGCAACAAAACACCAATCTACTTTTGCCTGATTGTTTGGAAAGAAAAATAGGAGAAAAATATGATTAAGCCTCTGGAAGATGAACTTGTTGAGCTGCAGAAGGGGAAGAAGGAGTGAGTGATGGGGGGAAGGGAGGGACGGAAGGAGAAGTAGGAGGTAAACAAGACTAAAATTAACTTCCTGATCTCGTTTTGTGAAGGTTAAAGGGATATACAAGCCGGGTTTACGCTGTGTATAGTGTTGATGCTGCTCTGGATGGTATGAACAACAAGCTAAATGACATTATTTGTTTTAATCATGAGTTTAGTTACCTTCCTGCCTTCCCTCTCAGGCCATGCTTACCTCATTATAATGTTTTCTTAATTAATATGCAGCCTTAATAGCTAATATATGACTAGTACCTGCGTTCTTAATGGGTTACCTGAGTCAGGAATAAGGATTTAGTGCCCATTAGAATATGAGCTACCAAGGAGACGGATTTAAATACTGTGGTAAGGCGTAGCTCCACGTTTCTCTCTCTATCTCTGACTTTAGTGTAAACATATGCATTAATCTATAAGTGGATCAACGCCATATTCTTTATCACCCGAGTTTTTATCACGTTATTATCGGCGTTATGGTGTCGTAAGGCTCATAATAATTTCACCTTGAACACTTTCGGTATGACTAAAGGTGTTGAAACGCTCACTCAACGCTGAACGAAGGCACAACGCACACCGCTAACACGCAACACACACCTTTCTTTTTTTCTCTCTCTCCACAAACACTCAGGAAGTTTCTTAAATAAATAGATTGTTTTTTTCGATATTCATTCACTGACTCTGTATACATTCATTTTAATATTCTGTGAGTTAGCAATGATGGTTGAGTTACTACGTCTCACCCTCGAACTTCCATCCCGTCACCCCTTGCGTTTGCTTCCTCCCTTCTCTCCCCTTTCCAACCCCTAACAGCTCCCCTCACCCCTCTTCGATCACGCCCTCGCCCTCACGCCCTTCTCCCCTCCCTTGCTTACACCTTCCATTCTTTTGTGTTTGTTTTTCTTGATATTTCATGAACACCGAATCAGATGTAATAGTGTAAAAGCAGGACATGAATGTATGTATTTTCTACACACACACACACACACACACACACACACACACACACACACACACACACACACACACACACACACACACACACACACACACACACACACACAAGGACATGATATCCCGTGCAAGTAATTTAGTTCCTGCATCTTTAATACTCTCCTAGAAATCTAAACTTTACAATAACTGACATTTAGAATTATTATATTTTATTCAATCTTTACGGTTGTGAATATTTTATAAACCTCCATGTACCGGGGGGGTTGAAAAAAAAAGAAAAACCCCCAGCAATTGCACTTCCTCCTTTCCCCATTTTCCTCCCCTTCCTTGTGCACAGTTTTTTTCCTCCCTGCCTTCGTATACTCACCCTTACGCTACCTAAATCCCCCCTGCCACCCATATACCTCCTCCCAGCACCCTACCTGCACCTTATATTCATTCCCCTATACACAGTTGCTCCTCTACACTTTTAACTGCTTTCACCCCTTCCTCTCCTCCTCCTCCTTCACCTACTTCACCTCCTCCACCTATCCCGTGCCTCCTTCACCCTTCAGCTGTGCCTCTGAGGTAGCCATGGCCACGCAGACAGACGCTTACGACTGTGTAGCAGAAAACAAAAATCCTGAAGAATAAGAAAAAGGAAATATATATATTTTGTCTAATACTCCTAACTATCACTTGTCTTTTTTTTTCTTTTATATTTGTGATTATGATAAATATATGTAATGCGAGGTTATTTTATATTAATGTGGATGAATTCAACTTTTGTCTCGGGGATTTCAGAGAACCTTGTGGCCTTCAGGGAGTTACGAGTCCTGAAGGAGATAGAAGATAAGAGATGAGTCTTAGTGACCGAGCAGGAATTTATTATTAATGATTCATTTTTCTTCATGTAATGTGTATTTAATTAGATGCGTGTTATTTATAGTGAAAAGTGGCCGCCCGGAAATTATAGCGAGTGATAGCATGCCAGGGGAACCTCACCCCGTCCCCCTCACCCCTTCCCTCACTCCTCCTTTACTCTCTCCCTCTCCCTCATCCCTCTCTCTCACCCTTCTCTCACCCTCTCCTTCACCCCTCCCTCACCCCCTTCCTTCACCCAATTCGCACTTTAAGTAACCTTGGCGTCCAGTTCAAAACATTTTATGCAAGGTTTTTTTTTCTGCGGCCAGTGATGCAACAGAACAAAGGGTTGCGTTTATTTACCGAAAAGTTAGATAAATCTTCTTATGAAATTTTAATCACGATTGAGGTCACATGATGAAGCAACAGCAGGTGAAGTGTTGTTGTTTGATCTTGCAATGTTGTTAAGGAATGAATGATTTATAATGTTGGTGAAATTAACTGTTTTTCTTTGTGGCTGCTTAATGGCGTACTAACAATAACTATTTTTGTTAATAATAATAATGATGATGATAAGATAATGAAGTAATAATGATAATAATAATAATAATAATAGTAACAATTGAGCACCTGCAGGGTAGAGAACGAAGTCAATCCGGTATTACACAGGGAACGTTTCCTTCGACAAATTGTAGTTCCTTCAACATTGATTTTTCAAGTAAATCCCTCCTCGTGCTGCAAGAGTGAAATAATATAATCAAAAAATTCTATAAACAAAAACAATAAATGTATGTAAACTGGTTAGGTTAGGTTTAAGTTCGAAAATGGCTGCATGGTATTGTTTCCATTTCCATGCTCTTCTAATTTATAAAAAGACAACCAATATTATAGAGAAAATAACCATATCATAAATATCTAAGTGTTTTCATTTATATTGTTGAAGCACATGATTTAGCACTTAAATTATCACCAAGGTATTAGCGAACCTGATCTTCTCATGACCGTACTCTTGATAATACCACATCTGGGAAGATGAGAAGCCTGACGGAGTAACAGAAGGAAGGGAGAGGAATAGAGGAAGAGCGACATACACAAATTATCACTCTTTATTAAAATACATGATAGCAACAGCAGTTTTCACAATTCTTTTTTCTTATGACTGAGTTTCTCATTTCACTTCACCATCACACATTCATGCATCTTATTTGTCATTTTTATTAACTCATTTCTCTTAACATACATGCTATATATTTTTTGTTGTTGCCTGCACTTCATTTGACCTAAAAGGCTTCCTTCCTACTATTTCGCTTTTACTCTTTAGCTTTTAGTAACTGCATTGAGATTACAAAAAATATAGGTAAATATCGTTTTGCTTTATTCTACTCTGTATTCCCTCATATTCAGTTCCCTTATCCTTTCCTTTCCTTCCCTTTAACTTTCCCATCACTTTTCCTTTGCTTCCCTCTCTTTAGTTTCATTTCCCTTTTCTTTACTTCCATTCCAATACAATATACTCCCTTCCATTGCCACCTACTTTTCCTTCCTACTCCTGCTTTTCCATTGTCACCTAGTTTTCCTTACCTTACCTTTTCTTCCCTTGTTATTCCTATACCAGATTTCACACAAGTCATCCACAACAAAACGCTCCTGACCTTCCACAATTTTCCACACTGTTCCATCTTGACCTTTGGCTTCAAGTCGTATTTGCTGGACGCTGAGCTTTGCCTCGCCATGTGGAAAGAAAACAACAACCTCTCCTTAGCTCTCTTCCTCTTCCCTTCTCCCCTGCACTTCACTTCACTTCACTTCACTTCACTTCACTACCCTTCCCTTTACTGCACGTTCTACCTCTCCCTTTCCTTCCTTTTCCTTCCCTTTCCTTCCCTTACCTCCTTCCTCTTCTTCTCTTCCTTCTCGCTAGCTGGAAAGGAAAGCAAATAAGAATTATCTGAAATACTTGACAGAAATATACGAGTTACCATTTATTGTGTTGTTCGAGTGTATTGGTATTAACCCATTCACCGTGATGATGAAAAAAGTTTCTTGTATCACCTGTGATCTAATAATTTATGATTTTTCAATCTATACATTGAATAATATGCTTAGGATAGTAAATTTCTCCTGGTTTATCCGATTTGAACAGTAGCATCAACACTTCGTTTAGTCTTAAGTTACATAAGTTATACTGCATTGAAGTTGAATACAAAACGATTTCAAAGCCATGATACGAGGGAAGCGCGTTGGCAGACGTATGATACACCACCCACCTCACCATATATATATATATATATATATATATATATATATATATATATATATATATATATATATATACATATATATATATATATATATATATATATATATATATATATATATACATATATATATATATATATATATATATATATATATATTTATATATATATATATATATATATATATATATATATATATTATATATATATATATATATATATATATATATATATATATATATATATACATATATATACATATATATATATATACATATATATATATATATATATATATATATATATATATATATACATATATATACATATATATATATATATATATATATATATATATATATATATATGTTTTTATATAAATATTAAGTTTCATTTTACTGCGTAATTATTAGTCATAGAACAAATATTCATAATATCAGTTGTACAGTTTAATTAGGTGTATCAGATGCTGCATTGATATTTCCAATATCTCTAATAGCTTTCGAGAAAATGAGGAGGAAAGTCATGTTTTTATATAAATATTAAGTTTCATTTTACTGCGTAATTATTAGTCATAGAACAAATATTCATAATATCAGTTGTACAGTTTAATTAGGTGTATCAGATGATGCAATAATATTTCCAATATCTCTAATAGCTTTCGAGAAAATAGGGAGGAAAGTCATGTTTTTATATAAATATTAAGTTTCATTTTACTGCGTAATTATTAGTCATAGAACAAATATTCATACTGACAGTTGTACAGTTTAATTAGGTGTATCAGATGCTGCATTAATATTTCCAATATCTCTATAGCTTTCGAGAAAATGAGGAGGAAAGTCATGTTTTTATATAAATATAAAGTTTAATTTTACTGCGTAATTATTAGTCATAGAACAAATATTCATAATTTCAGTTTTACAGTTTAATTAGGTCTAGCAGATGCTGCAGTCATATTTCTAATATCTTTAATAGCTTCCGAGAAAATGACGAGGAAAATCATGTTTTTATATAAAAATACGGTTTTATTTTACTGCGTAATTATTAGTCATAAAACAAATATTCATAATATCAGTTGTAGAGTTGAATTAGTTGTATCAGATGATGCAATGATATTTCCAATATCTCTAATAGCTTTCGAGAAAATGAGGAAGAAAGTAATTTTAAAAAAAGTAAAATTTAGTATTTATTAGTACTAGTGAAAATATTCATAATGACAGTAGTAGATTTTAATCAGGTCTATCAGATGCTGCAATGATATTTCCAATATCTCTAATAGCTTTCGAGAAAATGAGGAGGAAAGTCATGTTTTTGAATAAATATTAAGTTTCATTTTACTGCGTAATTATTAGTCATAGAACAAATATTCATAATATCAGTTGTACAGTTTAATTAGGTATATCAGATGCTGCAATTATATTTCCAATATCTCTAATAGCTTTCGAGAAAATGAAGAGGAAAGTCCTGTTTTTATATAAAAATACGGTTTTATTTTACTGCGTAATTATTAGTCATAGAACAAATATTCATAATATCAGTTGTACAGTTGAATTAGGTGTATCAGATGATGCAATGATATTTCCAATATCTCTAATAGCTTTCGAGAAAACGATGAAGAAAGTAATTTTAAAAAAAGTAAAATTCAGTATTTATTAGTACTAATAAAAATATTCATAATGACAGTAGTAGATTTTAATTAGGTCTATCAGATGCTGCAATAATATTTCCAATATCTCTAATAGCTTTCGAGAAAATGAGGAGGAAAGTCATGTTTTTATATAAATATTAAGTTTCATTTTACTGCGTAATTATTAGTCATAGAACAAATATTCATAATATCAGTTGTACAGTTTAATTAGGTCTATCAGATGCTGCAATGATATTTCCAATATCTCTAATAGCTTTCGAGAAAATGAGGAGGAAAGTCATGTTTTTATATAAATATTAAGTTTCATTTTACTGCGTAATTATTAGTCATAGAACAAATATTCATAATATCAGTTGTACAGTTTAATTAGGTCTATCAGATGCTGCAATGATATTTCCAATATCTCTAATAGCTTTCGAGAAAATGAGGAGGAAAGTCATGTTTTTATATAAATATTAAGTTTCATTTTACTGCGTAATTATTAGTCATAGAACAAATATTCATAATGACAGTTGTACAGTTTAATTAGGTCTATCAGATGCTGCAATGATATTTCCAATATCTCTAATAGCTTTCGAGAAAATGACGAGGAAAGTCATGTTTTTATATAAAATACGGTTTTATTTTACTGCGTAATTATTAGTCATAGAACAAATATTCATATCAGTTGTACAGTTTGAATTAGGTATATCAGATGATGCAATGATATTTCCAATATCTCTAATAGCTTTCGAGAAAACGAGGAAGAAAGTAATTTTTAAAAAAAAGTAAAATTCAGTATTTATTAGTACTAGTGAAAATATTCATAATGACAGTAGTAGATTTTAATTAGGTCTATCAGATGCTGCAATAATATTTCCAATATCTCTAATAGCTTTCGAGAAAATGACGAGGAAAGTCATGTTTATATATAAATATTAAGTTTCATTTTACTGCGTAATTATTAGTCATAGAACAAATATTCATAATGACAGTTGTACAGTTTAATTAGGTCTATCAGATGCTGCAATGATATTTCCAATATCTCTAATAGCTTTCGAGAAAATGAGGAGGAAAGTCATGTTTTTATATAAATATTAAGTTTCATTTTACTGCGTAATTATTAGTCATAGAACAAATATTCATAATATCAGTTGTACAGTTTAATTAGGTCTATCAGATGCTGCAATGATATTTCCAATATCTCTAATAGCTTTCGAGAAAATGAGGAGGAAAGTCATGTTTTTATATAAATATTAAGTTTTATTTTACTGCGTAATTATTAGTCATAGAAAAATATTCATAATGACAGTTGTACAGTTTAATCAGGTCTATCAGATGCTGCAATGATATTTCCAATATCTCTAATAGCTTTCGAGAAAATGAGGAGGAAAGTCATGTTTTTATATAAATATTAAGTTTCATTTTACTGCGTAATTATTAGTCATAGAACAAATATTCATAATATCAGTTGTACAGTTTAATTAGGTCTATCAGATGCTGCAATAATATTTCCAATATCTCTAATAGCTTTCGAGAAAATGAGGAGGAAAGTCATGTTTTTATATAAATATTAAGTTTCATTTTACTGCGTAATTATTAGTCATAGAACAAATATTCATAATGACAGTTGTACAGTTTAATTAGGTCTATCAGATGCTGCAATGATATTTCCAATATCTCTAATAGCTTTCGAGAAAATGAGGAGGAAAGTCATGTTTTTATATAAATATTAAGTTTCATTTTACTGCGTAATTATTAGTCATAGAACAAATATTCATAATATCAGTTGTACAGTTTAATTAGGTCTATCAGATGCTGCAATGATATTTCCAATATCTCTAATAGCTTTCGGGAAAATGAGGGTGGAAAGTCATGTTTATATATAAATATTAAGTTTCATTTTACTGCGTAATTATTAGTCATAGAACAAATATTCATAATGACAGTTGTACAGTTTAATTAGGTCTATCAGATGCTGCAATTATATTTCCAATATCTCTAATAGCTTTCAAGAAAATGACGAGGAAAGTCATGTTTTTATATAAAAATACGGTTTTATTTTACTGCGTAATTATTAGTCATAGAACAAATATTCATATCAGTTGTACAGTTGAATTAGGTATATCAGATGATGCAATGATATTTCCAATATCTCTAATAGCTTTCGAGAAAACGAGGAAGAAAGTTTTTTTAAAAAAAGTAAAATTCAGTATTTATTAGTACTAGTGAAAATATTCATAATGACAGTAGTAGATTTTAATTAGGTCTATCAGATGCTGCAATAATATTTCCAATATCTCTAATAGCTTTCGAGAAAATGACGAGGAAAGTCATGTTTATATATAAATATTAAGTTTCATTTTACTGCGTAATTATTAGTCATAGAACAAATATTCATAATGACAGTTGTACAGTTTAATTAGGTCTATCAGATGCTGCAATGATATTTCCAATATCTCTAATAGCTTTCGAAAAAATGAGGAGGAAAGTCATGTTTTTATATAAATATTAAGTTTCATTTTACTGCGTAATTATTAGTCATAGAACAAATATTCATAATACAGTTGTACAGTTTAATTAGGTCTATCAGATGCTGCAATGATATTTCCAATATCTCTAATAGCTTTCGAGAAAATGAGGAGGAAAGTCATGTTTTTATATAAATATTAAGTTTCATTTTACTGCGTAATTATTAGTCATAGAACAAATATTCATAATGACAGTTGTACAGTTTAATTAGGTCTATCAGATGCTGCAATGATATTTCCAATATCTCTAATAGCTTTCGAGAAAATGAGGAGGAAAGTCATGTTTTTATATAAATATTAAGTTTCATTTTACTGCGTAATTATTAGTCATAGAACAAATATTCATAATGACAGTTGTACAGTTTAATTAGGTCTATCAGATGCTGCAATGATATTTCCAATATCTCTAATAGCTTTCGAGAAAATGAGGAGGAAAGTCATGTTTTTATATAAATATTAAGTTTCATTTTACTGCGTAATTATTAGTCATAGAACAAATATTCATAATATCAGTTGTACAGTTTAATTAGGTCTATCAGATGCTGCAATGATATTTCCAATATCTCTAATAGCTTTCGGGAAAATGAGGAGGAAAGTCATGTTTATATATAAATATTAAGTTTCATTTTACTGCGTAATTATTAGTCATAGAACAAATATTCATAATGACAGTTGTACAGTTTAATTAGGTCTATCAGATGCTGCAATTATATTTCCAATATCTCTAATAGCTTTCAAGAAAATGACGAGGAAAGTCATGTTTTTATATAAAATACGGTTTTATTTTACTGCGTAATTATTAGTCATAGAACAAATATTCATATCAGTTGTACAGTTGAATTAGGTATATCAGATGATGCAATGATATTTCCAATATCTCTAATAGCTTTCGAGAAAACGAGGAAGAAAGTTTTTTTATAAAAAAGTAAAATTCAGTATTTATTAGTACTAGTGAAAATATTCATAATGACAGTAGTAGATTTTAATTAGGTCTATCAGATGCTGCAATAATATTTCCAATATCTCTAATAGCTTTCGAGAAAATGACGAGGAAAGTCATGTTTTTATATAAATATTAAGTTTCATTTTACTGCGTAATTATTAGTCATAGAACAAATATTCATAATGACAGTTGTACAGTTTAATTAGGTCTATCAGATGCTGCAATGATATTTCCAATATCTCTAATAGCTTTCGAGAAAATGAGGAGGAAAGTCATGTTTTTATATAAATATTAAGTTTCATTTTACTGCGTAATTATTAGTCATAGAACAAATATTCATAATGACAGTTGTACAGTTTAATTAGGTCTATCAGATGCTGCAATGATATTTCCAATATCTCTAATAGCTTTCAAGAAAATGACGAGGAAAGTCATGTTTTTATATAAAAATACGGTTTATTTTACTGCGTAATTATTAGTCATAGAACAAATATTCATATCAGTTGTACAGTTGAATTAGGTATATCAGATGATGCAATGATATTTCCAATATCTCTAATAGCTTTCGAGAAAACGAGGAAGAAAGTAATTTTAAAAAAAGTAAAATTCAGTATTTATTAGTACTAGTGAAAATATTCATAATGACAGTAGTAGATTTTAATTAGGTCTATCAGATGCTGCAATAATATTTCCAATATCTCTAATAGCTTTCGAGAAAATGACGAGGAAAGTCATGTTTATATATATAAATATTAAGTTTCATTTTACTGCGTAATTATTAGTCATAGAACAAATATTCATAATGACAGTTGTACAGTTTAATTAGGTCTATCAGATGCTGCAATGATATTTCCAATATCTCTAATAGCTTTCGAGAAAATGAGGAGGAAAGTCATGTTTTTATATAAATATTAAGTTTCATTTTACTGCGTAATTATTAGTCATAGAACAAATATTCATAATGACAGTTGTACAGTTTAATCAGGTCTATCAGATGCTGCAATGATATTTCCAATATCTCTAATAGCTTTCGAGAAAATGAGGAGGAAAGTCATCTTTTTATATAAATATTAAGTTTCATTTTACTGCGTAATTATTAGTCATAGAGCAAATATTCATAATATCAGTTGTACAGTTTAATTAGGTCTATCAGATGCTGCAATAATATTTCCAATATCACTAATAGCTTTCGAGAAAATGAGGAGGAAAGTCATGTTTTTATATAAATATTAAGTTTCATTTTACTGCGTAATTATTAGTCATAGAACAAATATTCATAATATCAGTTGTACAGTTTAATTAGGTCTATCAGATGCTGCAATGATATTTCCAATATCTCTAATAGCTTCCGAAAAATGAGGAGGAAAGTCATGTTTTTATATAAATATTAAGTTTCATTTTACTGCGTAATTATTAGTCATAGAACAAATATTCATAATATCAGTTGTACAGTTTAATTAGGTCTATCAGATGCTGCAATGATATTTCCAATATCTCTAATAGCTTTCGGGAAAATGAGGTGGAAAGTCATGTTTATATATAAATATTAAGTTTCATTTTACTGCGTAATTATTAGTCATAGAACAAATATTCATAATGACAGTTGTACAGTTTAATTAGGTCTATCAGATGCTGCAATTATATTTCCAATATCTCTAATAGCTTTCAAGAAAATGACGAGGAAAGTCATGTTTTTATATAAAAATACGGTTTTATTTTACTGCGTAATTATTAGTCATAGAACAAATATTCATATCAGTTGTACAGTTGAATTAGGTATATCAGATGATGCAATGATATTTCCAATATCTCTAATAGCTTTCGAGAAAACGAGGAAGAAAGTATTTTAAAAAAAAGTAAAATTCAGTATTTATTAGTACTAGTGAAAATATTCATAATGACAGTAGTAGATTTTAATTAGGTCTATCAGATGCTGCAATAATATTTCCAATATCTCTAATAGCTTTCGAGAAAATGACGAGGAAAGTCATGTTTATATATAAATATTAAGTTTCATTTTACTGCGTAATTATTAGTCATAGAACAAATATTCATAATGACAGTTGTACAGTTTAATTAGGTCTATCAGATGCTGCAATGATATTTCCAATATCTCTAATAGCTTTCGAAAAAATGAGGAGGAAAGTCATGTTTTTATATAAATATTAAGTTTCATTTTACTGCGTAATTATTAGTCATAGAACAAATATTCATAATATCAGTTGTACAGTTTAATTAGGTCTATCAGATGCTGCAATGATATTTCCAATATCTCTAATAGCTTTCGAGAAAATGAGGAGGAAAGTCATGTTTTTATATAAATATTAAGTTTCATTTTACTGCGTAATTATTAGTCATAGAACAAATATTCATAATGACAGTTGTACAGTTTAATTAGGTCTATCAGATGCTGCAATGATATTTCCAATATCTCTAATAGCTTTCGAGAAAATGAGGAGGAAAGTCATGTTTTTATATAAATATTAAGTTTCATTTTACTGCGTAATTATTAGTCATAGAACAAATATTCATAATATCAGTTGTACAGTTTAATTAGGTCTATCAGATGCTGCAATGATATTTCCAATATCTCTAATAGCTTTCGAGAAAATGAGGAGGAAAGTCATGTTTTTATATAAATATTAAGTTTCATTTTACTGCGTAATTATTAGTCATAGAACAAATATTCATAATACAGTTGTACAGTTTAATTAGGTCTATCAGATGCTGCAATGATATTTCCAATATCTCTAATAGCTTTCGAGAAAATGAGGAGGAAAGTCATGTTTTTATATAAAAATACGTTTTATTTTACTGCGTAATTATTAGTCATAGAACAAATATTCATAATATCAGTTGTACAGTTGAATTAGGTATATCAGATGATGCAATGATATTTCCAATATCTCTAATAGCTTTCGAGAAAACGAGGAAGAAAGTATTTTTATAAAAAAAGTAAAATTCAGTATTTATTAGTACTAGTGAAAATATTCATAATGACAGTAGTAGATTTTAATTAGGTCTATCAGATGCTGCAATAATATTTCCAATATCTCTAATAGCTTTCGAGAAAATGACGAGGAAAGTCATGTTTATATATAAATATTAAGTTTCATTTTACTGCGTAATTATTAGTCATAGAACAAATATTCATAATACAGTTGTACAGTTTAATTAGGTCTATCAGATGCTGCAATGATATTTCCAATATCTCTAATAGCTTTCGAGAAAATGAGGAGGAAAGTCATGTTTTTATATAAATATTAAGTTTCATTTTACTGCGTAATTATTAGTCATAGAACAAATATTCATAATGACAGTTGTACAGTTTAATTAGGTCTATCAGATGCTGCAATGATATTTCCAATATCTCTAATAGCTTTCGAGAAAATGAGGAGGAAAGTCATGTTTTTATATAAATATTAAGTTTCATTTTACTGCGTAATTATTAGTCATAGAACAAATATTCATAATGACAGTTGTACAGTTTAATTAGGTCTATCAGATGCTGCAATGATATTTCCAATATCTCTAATAGCTTTCGAGAAAATGAGGAGGAAAGTCATGTTTTTATATAAATATTAAGTTTCATTTTACTGCGTAATTATTAGTCATAGAACAAATATTCATAATATCAGTTGTACAGTTTAATTAGGTCTATCAGATGCTGCAATGATATTTCCAATATCTCTAATAGCTTTCGGGAAAATGAGGTGGAAAGTCATGTTTATATATAAATATTAAGTTTCATTTTACTGCGTAATTATTAGTCATAGAACAAATATTCATAATGACAGTTGTACAGTTTAATTAGGTCTATCAGATGCTGCAATTATATTTCCAATATCTCTAATAGCTTTCAAGAAAATGACGAGGAAAGTCATGTTTTTATATAAAAATACGTTTTATTTTACTGCGTAATTATTAGTCATAGAACAAATATTCATATCAGTTGTACAGTTGAATTAGGTCTATCAGATGCTGCAATGATATTTCCAATATCTCTAATAGCTTTCGAGAAAATGAGGAGGAAAGTCATGTTTTTATATAAAAAGTAAAATTCAGTATTTATTAGTACTAGTGAAAATATTCATAATGACAGTAGTAGATTTTAATTAGGTCTATCAGATGCTGCAATAATATTTCCAATATCTCTAATAGCTTTCGAGAAAATGACGAGGAAAGTCATGTTTTTATATAAATATTAAGTTTCATTTTACTGCGTAATTATTAGTCATAGAACAAATATTCATAATGACAGTTGTACAGTTTAATTAGGTCTATCAGATGCTGCAATGATATTTCCAATATCTCTAATAGCTTTCGAGAAAATGAGGAGGAAAGTCATGTTTTTATATAAATATTAAGTTTCATTTTACTGCGTAATTATTAGTCATAGAACAAATATTCATAATGACAGTTGTACAGTTTAATTAGGTCTATCAGATGCTGCAATATATTTCCAATATCTCTAATAGCTTTCAAGAAAATGACGAGGAAAGTCATGTTTTTATATAAAAATACGGTTTTATTTTACTGCGTAATTATTAGTCATAGAACAAATATTCATATCAGTTGTACAGTTGAATTAGGTATATCAGATGATGCAATGATATTTCCAATATCTCTAATAGCTTTCGAGAAAACGAGGAAGAAAGTAATTTTATAAAAAAGTAAAATTCAGTATTTATTAGTACTAGTGAAAATATTCATAATGACAGTAGTAGATTTTAATTAGGTCTATCAGATGCTGCAATAATATTTCCAATATCTCTAATAGCTTTCGAGAAAATGACGAGGAAAGTCATGTTTATATATAAATATTAAGTTTCATTTTACTGCGTAATTATTAGTCATAGAACAAATATTCATAATGACAGTTGTACAGTTTAATTAGGTCTATCAGATGCTGCAATGATATTTCCAATATCTCTAATAGCTTTCGAGAAAATGAGGAGGAAAGTCATGTTTTTATATAAATATTAAGTTTCATTTTACTGCGTAATTATTAGTCATAGAACAAATATTCATAATACAGTTGTACAGTTTAATTAGGTCTATCAGATGCTGCAATGATATTTCCAATATCTCTAATAGCTTTCGAGAAAATGAGGAGGAAAGTCATGTTTTTATATAAATATTAAGTTTCATTTTACTGCGTAATTATTAGTCATAGAACAAATATTCATAATATCAGTTGTACAGTTTAATTAGGTCTATCAGATGCTGCAATAATATTTCCAATATCTCTAATAGCTTTCGAGAAAATGAGGAGGAAAGTCATGTTTTTATATAAATATTAAGTTTCATTTTACTGCGTAATTATTAGTCATAGAACAAATATTCATAATATCAGTTGTACAGTTTAATTAGGTCTATCAGATGCTGCAATGATATTTCCAATATCTCTAATAGCTTTCGAAAAAATGAGGAGGAAAGTCATGTTTTTATATAAATATTAAGTTTCATTTTACTGCGTAATTATTAGTCATAGAACAAATATTCATAATATCAGTTGTACAGTTTAATTAGGTCTATCAGATGCTGCAATGATATTTCCAATATCTCTAATAGCTTTCGGGAAAATGAGGTGGAAAGTCATGTTTTATATAAATATTAAGTTTCATTTTACTGCGTAATTATTAGTCATAGAACAAATATTCATAATGACAGTTGTACAGTTTAATTAGGTCTATCAGATGCTGCAATTATATTTCCAATATCTCTAATAGCTTTCAAGAAAATGACGAGGAAAGTCATGTTTTTATATAAAAATACGGTTTTATTTTACTGCGTAATTATTAGTCATAGAACAAATATTCATATCAGTTGTACAGTTGAATTAGGTATATCAGATGATGCAATGATATTTCCAATATCTCTAATAGCTTTCGAGAAAACGAGGAAGAAAGTAATTTAAAAAAAAAGTAAAATTCAGTATTTATTAGTACTAGTGAAAATATTCATAATGACAGTAGTAGATTTTAATTAGGTCTATCAGATGCTGCAATAATATTTCCAATATCTCTAATAGCTTTCGAGAAAATGACGAGGAAAGTCATGTTTATATATAAATATTAAGTTTCATTTTACTGCGTAATTATTAGTCATAGAACAAATATTCATAATGACAGTTGTACAGTTTAATTAGGTCTATCAGATGCTGCAATGATATTTCCAATATCTCTAATAGCTTTCGAAAAAATGAGGAGGAAAGTCATGTTTTTATATAAATATTAAGTTTCATTTTACTGCGTAATTATTAGTCATAGAACAAATATTCATAATATCAGTTGTACAGTTTAATTAGGTCTATCAGATGCTGCAATGATATTTCCAATATCTCTAATAGCTTTCGAGAAAATGAGGAGGAAAGTCATGTTTTTATATAAATATTAAGTTTCATTTTACTGCGTAATTATTAGTCATAGAACAAATATTCATAATGACAGTTGTACAGTTTAATTAGGTCTATCAGATGCTGCAATGATATTTCCAATATCTCTAATAGCTTTCGAGAAAATGAGGAGGAAAGTCATGTTTTTATATAAATATTAAGTTTCATTTTACTGCGTAATTATTAGTCATAGAACAAATATTCATAATATCAGTTGTACAGTTTAATTAGGTCTATCAGATGCTGCAATGATATTTCCAATATCTCTAATAGCTTTCGAGAAAATGAGGAGGAAAGTCATGTTTTTATATAAATATTAAGTTTCATTTTACTGCGTAATTATTAGTCATAGAACAAATATTCATAATATCAGTTGTACAGTTTAATTAGGTCTATCAGATGCTGCAATGATATTTCCAATATCTCTAATAGCTTTCGAGAAAATGAGGAGGAAAGTCATGTTTTTATATAAAAATACGGTTTTATTTTACCGAGTAATTATTAGTCATGGAACAAATATTCATAATATCAGTTGTACAGTTGAATTAGGTATATCAGATGATGCAATGATATTTCCAATATCTCTAATAGCTTTCGAGAAAACGAGGAAGAAAGTAATTTAAAAAAAAGTAAAATTCAGTATTTATTAGTACTAGTGAAAATATTCATAATGACAGTAGTAGATTTTAATTAGGTCTATCAGATGCTGCAATAATATTTCCAATATCTCTAATAGCTTTCGAGAAAATGACGAGGAAAGTCATGTTTATATATATAAATATTAAGTTTCATTTTACTGCGTAATTATTAGTCATAGAACAAATATTCATAATGACAGTTGTACAGTTTAATTAGGTCTATCAGATGCTGCAATGATATTTCCAATATCTCTAATAGCTTTCGAGAAAATGAGGAGGAAAGTCATGTTTTTATATAAATATTAAGTTTCATTTTACTGCGTAATTATTAGTCATAGAACAAATATTCATAATATCAGTTGTACAGTTTAATTAGGTCTATCAGATGCTGCAATAATATTTCCAATATCTCTAATAGCTTTCGAGAAAATGAGGAGGAAAGTCATGTTTTTATATAAATATTAAGTTTCATTTTACTGCGTAATTATTAGTCATAGAACAAATATTCATAATATCAGTTGTACAGTTTAATTAGGTCTATCAGATGCTGCAATGATATTTCCAATATCTCTAATAGCTTTCGAGAAAATGAGGAGGAAAGTCATGTTTTTATATAAATATTAAGTTTCATTTTACTGCGTAATTATTAGTCATAGAACAAATATTCATAATATCAGTTGTACAGTTTAATTAGGTCTATCAGATGCTGCAATGATATTTCCAATATCTCTAATAGCTTTCGAGAAAATGAGGAGGAAAGTCATGTTTATATATAAATATTAAGTTTCATTTTACTGCGTAATTATTAGTCATAGAACAAATATTCATAATGACAGTTGTACAGTTTAATTAGGTCTATCAGATGCTGCAATTATATTTCCAATATCTCTAATAGCTTTCGAGAAAATGACGAGGAAAGTCATGTTTTTATATAAAATACGGTTTTATTTTACTGCGTAATTATTAGTCATAGAACAAATATTCATATCAGTTGTACAGTTGAATTAGGTATATCAGATGATGCAATGATATTTCCAATATCTCTAATAGCTTTCGAGAAAACGAGGAAGAAAGTATTTTAAAAAAAGTAAAATTCAGTATTTATTAGTACTAGTGAAAATATTCATAATGACAGTAGTAGATTTTAATTAGGTCTATCAGATGCTGCAATAATATTTCCAATATCTCTAATAGCTTTCGAGAAAATGACGAGGAAAGTCATGTTTTTATATAAATATTAAGTTTCATTTTACTGCGTAATTATTAGTCATAGAACAAATATTCATAATGACAGTTGTACAGTTTAATTAGGTCTATCAGATGCTGCAATGATATTTCCAATATCTCTAATAGCTTTCGAGAAAATGAGGAGGAAAGTCATGTTTTTATATAAATATTAAGTTTCATTTTACTGCGTAATTATTAGTCATAGAACAAATATTCATAATGACAGTTGTACAGTTTAATTAGGTCTATCAGATGCTGCAATGATATTTCCAATATCTCTAATAGCTTTCGAGAAAATGACGAGGAAAGTCATGTTTTTATATAAAATATACGGTTTTCATTTTACTGCGTAATTATTAGTCATAGAACAAATATTCATATCAGTTGTACAGTTTGAATTAGGTATATCAGATGATGCAATGATATTTCCAATATCTCTAATAGCTTTCGAGAAAACGAGGAAGAAAGTATTTTTAAAAAAAGTAAAATTCAGTATTTATTAGTACTAGTGAAAATATTCATAATGACAGTAGTAGATTTTAATTAGGTCTATCAGATGCTGCAATAATATTTCCAATATCTCTAATAGCTTTCGAGAAAATGAGGAGGAAAGTCATGTTTTATATAAATATTAAGTTTCATTTTACTGCGTAATTATTAGTCATAGAACAAATATTCATAATGACAGTTGTACAGTTTAATTAGGTCTATCAGATGCTGCAATGATATTTCCAATATCTCTAATAGCTTTCGAGAAAATGAGGAGGAAAGTCATGTTTTTATATAAATATTAAGTTTCATTTTACTGCGTAATTATTAGTCATAGAACAAATATTCATAATGACAGTTGTACAGTTTAATTAGGTCTATCAGATGCTGCAATGATATTTCCAATATCTCTAATAGCTTTCGAGAAAATGAGGAGGAAAGTCATGTTTTTATATAAATATTAAGTTTCATTTTACTGCGTAATTATTAGTCATAGAACAAATATTCATAATATCAGTTGTACAGTTTAATTAGGTCTATCAGATGCTGCAATGATATTTCCAATATCTCTAATAGCTTTCGAGAAAATGAGGAGGAAAGTCATGTTTTTATATAAATATTAAGTTTCATTTTACTGCGTAATTATTAGTCATAGAACAAATATTCATAATATCAGTTGTACAGTTTAATTAGGTCTATCAGATGCTGCAATGATATTTCCAATATCTCTAATAGCTTTCGAGAAAAATGAGGAGGAAAGTCATGTTTTTATATAAATATTAAGTTTCATTTTACTGCGTAATTATTAGTCATAGAACAAATATTCATAATATCAGTTGTACAGTTTAATTAGGTCTATCAGATGCTGCAATGATATTTCCAATATCTCTAATAGCTTTCGAGAAAATGAGGTGGAAAGTCATGTTTATATATAAATATTAAGTTTCATTTTACTGCGTAATTATTAGTCATAGAACAAATATTCATAATGACAGTTGTACAGTTTAATTAGGTCTATCAGATGCTGCAATTATATTTCCAATATCTCTAATAGCTTTCAAGAAAATGACGAGGAAAGTCATGTTTTTATATAAAAATACGGTTTTATTTTACTGCGTAATTATTAGTCATAGAACAAATATTCATATCAGTTGTACAGTTGAATTAGGTATATCAGATGATGCAATGATATTTCCAATATCTCTAATAGCTTTCGAGAAAACGAGGAAGAAAGTAATTTAAAAAAAAGTAAAATTCAGTATTTATTAGTACTAGTGAAAATATTCATAATGACAGTAGTAGATTTTAATTAGGTCTATCAGATGCTGCAATAATATTTCCAATATCTCTAATAGCTTTCGAGAAAATGACGAGGAAAGTCATGTTTATATATAAATATTAAGTTTCATTTTACTGCGTAATTATTAGTCATAGAACAAATATTCATAATGACAGTTGTACAGTTTAATTAGGTCTATCAGATGCTGCAATGATATTTCCAATATCTCTAATAGCTTTCGAGAAAAATGAGGAGGAAAGTCATGTTTTTATATAAATATTAAGTTTCATTTTACTGCGTAATTATTAGTCATAGAACAAATATTCATAATATCAGTTGTACAGTTTAATTAGGTCTATCAGATGCTGCAATGATATTTCCAATATCTCTAATAGCTTTCGAGAAAATGAGGAGGAAAGTCATGTTTTTATATAAATATTAAGTTTCATTTTACTGCGTATTATTAGTCATAGAACAAATATTCATAATGACAGTTGTACAGTTTAATCAGGTCTATCAGATGCTGCAATGATATTTCCAATATCTCTAATAGCTTTCGAGAAAATGAGGAGGAAAGTCATGTTTTTATATAAATATTAAGTTTCATTTTACTGCGTAATTATTAGTCATAGAACAAATATTCATAATATCAGTTGTACAGTTTAATTAGGTCTATCAGATGCTGCAATAATATTTCCAATATCTCTAATAGCTTTCGAGAAAATGAGGAGGAAAGTCATGTTTTTATATAAATATTAAGTTTCATTTTACTGCGTAATTATTAGTCATAGAACAAATATTCATAATATCAGTTGTACAGTTTAATTAGGTCTATCAGATGCTGCAATGATATTTCCAATATCTCTAATAGCTTTCGAGAAAATGAGGAGGAAAGTCATGTTTTTATATAAAAATACGGTTTTATTTTACTGAGTAATTATTAGTCATAGAACAAATATTCATAATATCAGTTGTACAGTTGAATTAGGTATATCAGATGATGCAATGATATTTCCAATATCTCTAATAGCTTTCGAGAAAACGAGGAAGAAAGTAATTTAAAAAAAAGTAAAATTCAGTATTTATTAGTACTAGTGAAAATATTCATAATGACAGTAGTAGATTTTAATTAGGTCTATCAGATGCTGCAATAATATTTCCAATATCTCTAATAGCTTTCGAGAAAATGACGAGGAAAGTCATGTTTTATATAAATATTAAGTTTCATTTTACTGCGTAATTATTAGTCATAGAACAAATATTCATAATGACAGTTGTACAGTTTAATTAGGTCTATCAGATGCTGCAATGATATTTCCAATATCTCTAATAGCTTTCGAGAAAATGAGGAGGAAAGTCATGTTTTTATATAAATATTAAGTTTCATTTTACTGCGTAATTATTAGTCATAGAACAAATATTCATAATGACAGTTGTACAGTTTAATTAGGTCTATCAGATGCTGCAATGATATTTCCAATATCTCTAATAGCTTTCGAGAAAATGAGGAGGAAAGTCATGTTTTTATATAAAATTAAGTTTCATTTTACTGCGTAATTATTAGTCATAGAACAAATATTCATAATGACAGTTGTACAGTTTAATTAGGTCTATCAGATGCTGCAATGATATTTCCAATATCTCTAATAGCTTTCGAGAAAATGAGGAGGAAAGTCATGTTTTTATATAAATATTAAGTTTCATTTTACTGCGTAATTATTAGTCATAGAACAAATATTCATAATATCAGTTGTACAGTTTAATTAGGTCTATCAGATGCTGCAATGATATTTCCAATATCTCTAATAGCTTTCGAGAAAATTAGGAGGAAAGTAATTTTTTAAATAAATATTAAGTTTCATTTTACTGCGTAATTATTAGTCATAGAACAAATATTCATAATGACAGTTGTACAGTTTAATTAGGTCTATCAGATGCTGCAATTATATTTCCAATATCTCTAATAGCTTTCGAGAAAATGACGAGGAAAGTCATGTTTTTATATAAAAATACGGTTTTATTTTACTGCGTAATTATTAGTCATAGAACAAATATTCATATCAGTTGTACAGTTGAATTAGGTATATCAGATGATGCAATGATATTTCCAATATCTCTAATAGCTTTCGAGAAAACGAGGAAGAAAGTTTTTTTTTAAAAAGTAAAATTCAGTATTTATTAGTACTAGTGAAAATATTCATAATGACAGTAGTAGATTTTAATTAGGTCTATCAGATGCTGCAATAATATTTCCAATATCTCTAATAGCTTTCGAGAAAATGACGAGGAAAGTCATGTTTTTATATAAATATTAAGTTTCATTTTACTGCGTAATTATTAGTCATAGAACAAATATTCATAATGACAGTTGTACAGTTTAATTAGGTCTATCAGATGCTGCAATGATATTTCCAATATCTCTAATAGCTTTCGGGAAAATGAGGTGGAAAGTCATGTTTATATATAAATATTAAGTTTCATTTTACTGCGTAATTATTAGTCATAGAACAAATATTCATAATGACAGTTGTACAGTTTAATTAGGTCTATCAGATGCTGCAATTATATTTTCCAATATCTCTAATAGCTTTCAAGAAAATGACGAGGAAAGTCATGTTTTTATATAAAAATACGGTTTTATTTTACTGCGTAACTATTAGTCATAGAACAAATATTCATATCAGTTGTACAGTTGAATTAGGTATATCAGATGATGCAATGATATTTCCAATATCTCTAATAGCTTTCGAGAAAACGAGGAAGAAAGTAATTTTAAAAAAAGTAAAATTCAGTATTTATTAGTACTAGTGAAAATATTCATAATGACAGTAGTAGATTTTAATTAGGTCTATCCATGATGCTGCACTAATATTCCAATATCTCTAATAGCTTTCGAGAAAATGAGGAGAAAAGTCATGTGTCTTACTTATGGATGAGTATACATTTAAGTTCATTTACGGCGTAATATTAGTCATAGAACAAATATCATAAACTGGACAGTTGTACAGTTTATTAGGTCTATAGATGCTTGCAATGATATTTCCAATATCTCTAGATAGCTCTTCGAAAAAATGAGGAGGAAAGTCATGTTTTTATATAAATATTAAGTTTCATTTTACTGCGTAATTATTAGTCATAGAACAAATATTCATAATATCAGTTGTACAGTTTAATTAGGTCTATCAGATGCTGCAATGATATTTCCAATATCTCTAATAGCTTTCAAGAAAATGAGGAGAAAAGTCATGTTTTTATATAAATATTAAGTTTCATTTTACTGCGTTATTATTAGTCATAGAACTAATATTCATAATGACAGTTGTACAGTTTAATCAGGTCTATCAGATGCTGCAATGATATTTCCAATATCTCTAATAGCTTTCGAGAAAATGAGGAGGAAAATCATGTTTTTATATAAATATTAAGTTTCATTTTACTGCGTAATTATTAGTCATAGAACAAATATTCATAATATCAGTTGTACAGTTTAATTAGGTCTATCAGATGCTGCAATAATATTTCCAATATCTCTAATAGCTTTCGAGAAAATGAGGAGGAAAGTCATGTTTTTATATAAATATTAAGTTTCATTTTACTGCGTAATTATTAGTCATAGAAAAAATATTCATAATATCAGTTGTACAGTTTAATTAGGTCTATCAGATGCTGCAATGATATTTCCAATATCTCTAATAGCTTTTGAGAAAATGAGGAGGAAAGTCATGTTTTTATATAAAAATACGGTTTTATTTTACCGAGTAATTATTAGTCATGGAACAAATATTCATAATATCAGTTGTACAGTTGAATTAGGTATATCAGATGATGCAATGATATTTCCAATATCTCTAATAGCTTTCGAGAAAACGAGGAAGAAAGTAATTTAAAAAAAAGTAAAATTCATATTTATTAGTACTAGTGAAAATATTCATAATGACAGTAGTAGATTTTAATTAGGTCTATCAGATGCTCGAATAATATTTCCAATATCTCTAATAGCTTTCGAGAAAATGACGAGGAAAGTCATGTTTATATATAAATATTAAGTTTCATTTTACTGCGTAATTATTAGTCATAGAACAAATATTCATAATAACAGTTGTACAGTTTAATCAGGTCTATCAGATGCTGCAATGATATTTCCAATATCTCTAATAGCTTTCGAGAAAATGAGGAGGAAAGTCATGTTTTTATATAAATATTAAGTTTCATTTTACTGCGTAATTATTAGTCATAGAGCAAATATTCATAATATCAGTTGTACAGTTTAATTAGGTCTATCAGATGCTGCAATAATATTTCCAATATCACTAATAGCTTTCGAGAAAATGAGGAGGAAAGTCATGTTTTTATATAAATATTAAGTTTCATTTTACTGCGTAATTATTAGTCATAGAACAAATATTCATAATATCAGTTGTACAGTTTAATTAGGTCTATCAGATGATGCAATGATATTTCCAATATCTCTAATAGCTTTCGAAAAAATGAGGAGGAAAGTCATGTTTTTATATAAATATTAAGTTTCATTTTACTGCGTAATTATTAGTCATAGAACAAATATTCATAATATCAGTTGTACAGTTTAATTAGGTCTATCAGATGCTGCAATGATATTTCCAATATCTCTAATAGCTTTCGGGAAAATGAGGTGGTAAGTCATGTTTATATATAAATATTAAGTTTCATTTTACTGCGTAATTATTAGTCATAGAACAAATATTCATAATGACAATTGTACAGTTTAATTAGGTCTATCAGATGCTGCAATTATATTTCCAATATCTCTAATAGCTTTCAAGAAAATGACGAGGAAAGTCATGTTTTTATATACAAAATACGGTTTTATTTTACTGCGTAATTATTAGTCATAGAACAAATATTCATATCAGTTGTACAGTTGAATTAGGTATATCAGATGATGCAATGATATTTCCAATATCTCTAATAGCTTTCGAGAAAACGAGGAAGAAAGTAATTTAAAAAAAAGTAAAATTCAGTATTTATTAGTACTAGTGAAAATATTCATAATGACAGTAGTAGATTTTAATTAGGTCTATCAGATGCTGCAATAATATTTCCAATATCTCTAATAGCTTTCGAGAAAATGACGAGGAAAGTCATGTTTATATATAAATATTAAGTTTCATTTTACTGCGTAATTATTAGTCATAGAACAAATATTCATAATGACAGTTGTACAGTTTAATTAGGTCTATCAGATGCTGCAATGATATTTCCAATATCTCTAATAGCTTTCGAAAAAATGAGGAGGAAAGTCATGTTTTTATATAAATATTAAGTTTCATTTTACTGCGTAATTATTAGTCATAGAACAAATATTCATAATATCAGTTGTACAGTTTAATTAGGTCTATCAGATGCTGCAATGATATTTCCAATATCTCTAATAGCTTTCGAGAAAATGAGGAGAAAAGTCATGTTTTTATATAAATATTAAGTTTCATTTTACTGCGTAATTATTAGTCATAGAACAAATATTCATAATGACAGTTGTACAGTTTAATCAGGTCTATCAGATGCTGCAATGATATTTCCAATATCTCTAATAGCTTTCGAGAAAATGAGGAGGAAAGTCATGTTTTTATATAAATATTAAGTTTCATTTTACTGCGTAATTATTAGTCATAGAACAAATATTCATAATATCAGTTGTACAGTTTAATTAGGTCTATCAGATGCTGCAATGATATTTCCAATATCTCTAATAGCTTTCGAGAAAATGAGGAGGAAAGTCATGTTTTTATATAAAAATACGGTTTTATTTTACCGAGTAATTATTAGTCATGGAACAAATATTCATAATATCAGTTGTACAGTTGAATTAGGTGTATCAGATGATGCAATGATATTTCCAATATCTCTAATAGCTTTCGAGAAAACGAGGAAGAAAGTAATTTAAAAAAAAGTAAAATTCATTATTTATTAGTACTAGTGAAAATATTCATAATGACAGTAGTAGATTTTAATTAGGTCTATCAGATGCTGCAATAATATTTCCAATATCTCTAATAGCTTTCGAGAAAATGACGAGGAAAGTCATGTTTATATATAAATATTAAGTTTCATTTTACTGCGTAATTATTAGTCATAGAACAAATATTCATAATGACAGTTGTACAGTTTAATTAGGTCTATCAGATGCTGCAATGATATTTCCAATATCTCTAATGGCTTTCGAAAAAATGAGGAGGAAAGTCATGATTTTATATAAATATTAAATTTCATTTTTCTGCGTAATTATTAGTCATAGAACAAATATTCATAATATCAGTTGTACAGTTTAATTAGGTATATCAGATGCTGCAATGATATTTCCAATATCTCTAATAGCTTTCGAGAAAATGAGGAGGAAAGTCATGTTTTTATATAAATATTAAGTTTCATTTTACTGAGTAATTATTAGTCATAGAACAAATATTCATAATATCAGTTGTACAGTTTAATTAGGTCTATCAGATGCTGCAATGATATTTCCAATATCTCTAATAGCTTTCGGGAAAATGAGGTGGAAAGTCATGTTTATATATAAATATTAAGTTTCATTTTACTGCGTAATTATTAGTCATAGAACAAATATTCATAATGACAGTTGTACGATTTAATTAGGTCTATCAGATGCTGCAATTATATTTCCAATATCTCTAATAGCTTTCAAGAAAATGACGAGGAAAGTCATGTTTTTATATAAAAATACGGTTTTATTTTACTGCGTAATTATTAGTCATAGAACAAATATTCATATCAGTTGTACAGTTGAATTAGGTATATCAGATGATGCAATGATATTTCCAATATCTCTAATAGCTTTCGAGAAAACGAGGAAGAAAGTAATTTAAAAAAAAGTAAAATTCAGTATTTATTAGTACTAGTGAAAATATTCATAATGACAGTAGTAGATTTTAATTAGGTCTATCAGATGCTGCAATAATATTTCCAATATCTCTAATAGCTTTCGAGAAAATGACGAGGAAAGTCATGTTTATATATAAATATTAAGTTTCATTTTACTGCGTAATTATTAGTCATAGAACAAATATTCATAATGACAGTTGTACAGTTTAATTAGGTCTATCAGATGCTGCAATGATATTTCCAATATCTCTAATAGCTTTCGAAAAAATGAGGAGGAAAGTCATGTTTTTATATAAATATTAAGTTTCATTTTACTGCGTAATTATTAGTCATAGAACAAATATTCATAATATCAGTTGTACAGTTTAATTAGGTCTATCAGATGCTGCAATGATATTTCCAATATCTCTAATAGCTTTCGAGAAAATGAGGAGGAAAAGTCATGTTTTTATATAAATATTAAGTTTCATTTTACTGCGTATTATTAGTCATAGAACAAATATTCATAATGACAGTTGTACAGTTTAATCAGGTCTATCAGATGCTGCAATGATATTTCCAATATCTCTAATAGCTTTCGAGAAAATGAGGAGGAAAGTCATGTTTTTATATAAATATTAAGTTTCATTTTACTGCGTAATTATTAGTCATAAAACAAATATTCATAATATCAGTTGTACAGTTTAATTAGGTCTATCAGATGCTGCAATGATATTTCCAATATCTCTAATAGCTTTCGAGAAAATGAGGAGGAAAGTCATGTTTTTATATAAAAATACGGTTTTATTTTACCGAGTAATTATTAGTCATGGAACAAATATTCATAATATAAGTTGTACAGTTGAATTAGGGTTATCAGATGATGCAATGATATTTCCAATATCTCTAATAGCTTACGAGAAAACGAGGAAGAAAGTAATTTAAAAAAAGTAAAATTCATTATTTATTAGTACTAGTGAAAATATTCATAATGACAGTAGTAGAGTTTTAATTAGGTCTATCAGATGCTGCAATAATATTTCCAATATCTCTAATAGCTTTCGAGAAAATGACGAGGAAAGTCATGTTTATATATAAATATTAAGTTTCATTTTACTGCGTAATTATTAGTCATAGAACAAATATTCATAATGACAGTTGTACAGTTTAATTAGGTCTATCAGATGCTGCAATGATATTTCCAATATCTCTAATAGCTTTCGAAAAAATGAGGAGGAAAGTCATGATTTTTATATAAATATTAAGTTTCATTTTACTGCGTAATTATTAGTCATAGAACAAATATTCATAATATCAGTTGTACAGTTTAATTAGGTCTATCAGATGCTGCAATGATATTTCCAATATCTCTAATAGCTTTCGAGAAAATGAGGAGGAAAGTCATGTTTTTATATAAATATTAAGTTTCATTTTCCTGAGTAATTATTAGTCATAGAACAAATATTCATAATATCAGTTGTACAGTTTAATTAGGTCTATCAGATGCTGCAATGATATTTCCAATATCTCTAATAGCTTTCGGGAAAATGAGGTGGAAAGTCATGTTTATATATAAATATTAAGTTTCATTTTACTGCGTAATTATTAGTCATAGAACAAATATTCATAATGACAGTTGTACAATTTAATTAGGTCTATCAGATGCTGCAATTATATTTCCAATATCTCTAATAGCTTTCAAGAAAATGACGAGGAAAGTCATGTTTTTATATAAAAATACGGTTTTATTTTACTGCGTAATTATTAGTCATAGAACAAATATTCATATCAGTTGTACAGTTGAATTAGGTATATCAGATGATGCAATGATATTTCCAATATCTCTAATAGCTTTCGAGAAAACGAGGAAGAAAGTAATTTTAAAAAAAGTAAAATTCAGTATTTATTAGTACTAGTGAAAATATTCATAATGACAGTAGTAGATTTTAATTAGGTCTATCAGATGCTGCAATAATATTTCCAATATCTCTAATAGCTTTCGAGAAAATAACGAGGAAAGTCATGTTTATATATAAATATTAAGTTTCATTTTACTGCGTAATTATTAGTCATAGAACAAATATTCATAATGACAGTTGTAAAGTTTAATTAGGTCTATCAGATGCTGCAATGATATTTCCAATATCTCTAATAGCTTTCGAAAAAATGAGGAGGAAAGTCATGTTTTTATATAAATATTAAGTTTCATTTTACTGCGTAATTATTAGTCATAGAACAAATATTCATAATATCAGTTGTACAGTTTAATTAGGTCTATCAGATGCTGCAATGATATTTCCAATATCTCTAATAGCTTTCGAGAAAATGAGGAGGAAAATCATGTTTTTATATAAATATTAAGTTTCATTTTACTGCGTAATTATTAGTCATAGAACAAATATTCATAATGACAGTTGTACTGTTTAATTAGGTCTATCAGATGCTGCAATTATATTTCCAATATCTCTAATAGCTTTCAAGAAAATGACGAGGAAAGTCATGTTTTTATATACAAATACGGTTTTATTTTACTGCGTAATTATTAGTCATAGAACAAATATTCATATCAGTTGTACAGTTGAATTAGGTATATCAGATGATGCAATGATATTTCCAATATCTCTAATAGCTTTCGAGAAAACGAGGAAGAAAGTAATTTAAAAAAAAGTAAAATTCAGTATTTATTAGTACTAGTGAAAATATTCATAATGACAGTAGTAGATTTTAATTAGGTCTATCAGATGCTGCAATAATATTTCCAATATCTCTAATAGCTTTCGAGAAAATGACGAGGAAAGTCATGTTTATATATAAATATTAAGTTTCATTTTACTGCGTAATTATTAGTCATAGAACAAATATTCATAATGACAGTTGTACAGTTTAATTAGGTCTATCAGATGCTGCAATGATATTTCCAATATCTCTAATAGCTTTCGAAAAAATGAGGAGGAAAGTCATGTTTTTATATAAATATTAAGTTTCATTTTACTGCGTAATTATTAGTCATAGAACAAATATTCATAATATCAGTTGTACAGTTTAATTAGGTCTATCAGATGCTGCAATGATATTTCCAATATCTCTAATAGCTTTCGAGAAAATGAGGAGTAAAGTCATGTTTTTATATAAATATTAAGTTTCATTTTACTGCGTTATTATTAGTCATAGAACAAATATTCATAATGACAGTTGTACAGTTTAATCAGGTCTATCAGATGCTGCAATGATATTTACAATATCTCTAATAGCTTTCGAGAAAATGAGGAGGAAAGTCATGTTTTTATATAAATATTAAGTTTCATTTTACTGCGTAATTATTAGTCATAGAACAAATATTCATAATATCAAGTGTACAGTTTAATTAGGTCTATCAGATGCTGCAATGATATTTCCAATATCTCTAATAGCTTTCGAGAAAATGAGGAGGAAAAGTCATGTTTTTATATAAAAATACGGTTTTATTTTACTGCGTAATTGTTAGTCATAGAACAAATATTCATATCAGTTGTACAGTTGAATTAGGTATATCAGATGATGCAATGATATTTCCAATATCTCTAATAGCTTTCGAGAAAACGAGGAAGAAAAGTAATTTAAAAAAAAGTAAAATTCAGTATTTATTAGTACTAGTGAAAATATTCATAATGACAGAAGTAGATTTTAATTAGGTCTATCAGATGCTGCAATAATATTTCCAATATCTCTAATAGCTTTCGAGAAAATGACGAGGAAAGTCATGTTTATATATAAATATTAAGTTTCATTTTACTGCGTAATTATTAGTCATAGAACAAATATTCATAATGACAGTTGTACAGTTTAATTAGGTCTATCAGATGCTGCAATGATATTTCCAATATCTCTAATAGCTTTCGAAAAAATGAGGAGGAAAGTCATGTTTTTATATAAATATTAAGTTTCATTTTACTGCGTAATTATTAGTCATAGAACAAATATTCATAATATCAGTTGTACAGTTTAATTAGGTCTATCAGATGCTGCAATGATATTTCCAATATCTCTAATAGCTTTCGAGAAAATGAGGAGAAAAGTCATGTTTTTATATAAATATTAAGTTTCATTTTACTGCGTTATTATTAGTCATAGAACAAATATTCATAATGACAGTTGTACAGTTTAATCAGGTCTATCAGATGCTGCAATGATATTTCCAATATCTCTAATAGCTTTCGAGAAAATGAGGAGGAAAATCATGTTTTTATATATATATTAAGTTTCATTTTACTGCGTAATTATTAGTCATAGAACAAATATTCATAATATCAGTTGTACAGTTTAATTAGGTCTATCAGATGCTGCAATAATATTTCCAATATCTCTAATAGCTTTCGAGAAAATGAGGAGGAAAGTCATGTTTTTATATAAATATTAAGTTTCATTTTACTGCGTAATTATTAGTCATAGAACAAATATTCATAATATCAGTTGTACAGTTTAATTAGGTCTATCAGATGCTGCAATGATATTTCCAATATCTCTAATAGCTTTTGAGAAAATGAGGAGGAAAGTCATGTTTTTATATAAAAATACGGTTTTATTTTACCGAGTAATTATTAGTCATGGAACAAATATTCATAATATCAGTTGTACAGTTGAATTAGGTATATCAGATGATGCAATGATATTTCCAATATCTCTAATAGCTTTCGAGAAAACGAGGAAGAAAGTAATTTAAAAAAAAGTAAAATTCATTAATTATTAGTACTAGTGAAAATATTCATAATGACAGTAGTAGATTTTAATTAGGTCTATCAGATGCTGCAATAATATTTCCAATATCTCTAATAGCTTTCGAGAAAATGACGAGGAAAGTCATGTTTATATATAAATATTAAGTTTCATTTTACTGCGTAATTATTAGTCATAGAACAAATATTCATAATGACAGTTGTACAGTTTAATTAGGTCTATCAGATGCTGCAATGATATTTCCAATATCTCTAATAGCTTTCGAGAAAATGAGGAGAAAAGTCATGTTTTTATATAAATATTAAGTTTCATTTTACTGCGTTATTATTAGTCATAGAACAAATATTCATAATGACAGTTGTACAGTTTAATCAGGTCTATCAGATGCTGCAATGATATTTCCAATATCTCTAATAGCTTTCGAGAAAATGAGGAGGAAAGTCATGTTTTTATATAAATATTAAGTTTCATTTTACTGAGTAATTATTAGTCATAGAACAAATATTCATAATATCAGTTGTACAGTTTAATTAGGTCTATCAGATGCTGCAATGATATTTCCAATATCTCTAATAGCTTTCGGGAAAATGAGGTGGAAAGTCATGTTTATATATAAATATTAAGTTTCATTTTACTGCGTAATTATTAGTCATAGAACAAATATTCATAATGACAGTTGTACAATTTAATTAGGTCTATCAGATGCTGCAATTATATTTCCAATATCTCTAATAGCTTTCAAGAAAATGACGAGGAAAGTCATGTTTTTATATAAAAATACGGTTTTATTTTACTGCGTAATTATTAGTCATAGAACAAATATTCATATCAGTTGTACAGTTGAATTAGGTATATCAGATGATGCAATGATATTTCCAATATCTCTAATAACTTTCGAGAAAACGAGGAAGAAAGTAATTTAAAAAAAAGTAAAATTCAGTATTTATTAGTACTAGTGAAAATATTCATAATGACAGTAGTAGATTTTAATTAGGTCTATCAGATGCTGCAATAATATTTCCAATATCTCTAATAGCTTTCGAGAAAATAACGAGGAAAGTCATGTTTATATATAAATATTAAGTTTCATTTTACTGCGTAATTATTAGTCATAGAACAAATATTCATAATGACAGTTGTACAGTTTAATTAGGTCTATCAGATGCTGCAATGATATTTCCAATATCTCTAATAGCTTTCGAAAAAATGAGGAGGAAATTCATGTTTTTATATAAATATTAAGTTTCATTTTACTGCGTAATTATTAGTCATAGAACAAATATTCATAATGACCGTTGTACAGTTTAATCAGGTCTATCAGATGCTGCAATGATATTTCCAATATCTCTAATAGCTTTCGAAAAAATGAGGAGGAAAGTCATGTTTTTATATAAATATTAAGTTTCATTTTACTGCGTAATTATTAGTCATAGAACAAATATTCATAATATCAGTGTTACAGTTTAATTAGGTCTATCAGATGCTGCAATGATATTTCCAATATCTCTAATAGCTTTCGAGAAAATGAGGAGAAAAGTCATGTTTTTATATAAATATTAAGTTTCATTTTACTGCATTATTATTAGTCATAGAACAAATATTCATAATGACAGTTGTACAGTTTAATCAGGTCTATCAGATGCTGCAATGATATTTACAATATCTCTAATAGCTTTCGAGAAAATGAGGAGGAAAGTCATGTTTTTATATAAATATTAAGTTTCATTTTACTGCGTAATTATTAGTCATAGAACAAATATTCATAATATCAAGTGTACAGTTTAATTAGGTCTATCAGATGCTGCAATGATATTTCCAATATCTCTAATAGCTTTCGAGAAAATGAGGAGAAAAGTCATGTTTTTATATAAATATTAAGTTTCATTTTACTGCGTTATTATTAGTCATAGAACAAATATTCATAATGACAGTTGTACAGTTTAATCAGGTCTATCAGATGCTGCAATGATATTTCCAATATCTCTAATAGCTTTCGAGAAAATGAGGAGGAAAGTCATGTTTTTATATAAATATTAAGTTTCATTTTACTGCGTAATTATTAGTCATAGAACAAATATTCATAATGACAATTGTACAGTTTAATTAGGTCTATCAGATGCTGCAATTATATTTCCAATATCTCTAATAGCTTTCAAGAAAATGACGAGGAAAGTCATGTTTTTATATAAAAATACGGTTTTATTTTACTGCGTAATTGTTAGTCATAGAACAAATATTCATATCAGTTGTACAGTTGAATTAGGTATATCAGATGATGCAATGATATTTCCAATATCTCTAATAGCTTTCGAGAAAACGAGGAAGAAAGTAATTTAAAAAAAAGTAAAATTCAGTATTTATTAGTACTAGTGAAAATATTCATAATGACAGAAGTAGATTTTAATTAGGTCTATCAGATGCTGCAATAATATTTCCAATATCTCTAATAGCTTTCGAGAAAATGACGAGGAAAGTCATGTTTATATATAAATATTAAGTTTCATTTTACTGCGTAATTATTAGTCATAGAACAAATATTCATAATGACAGTTGTACAGTTTAATTAGGTCTATCAGATGCTGCAATGATATTTCCAATATCTCTAATAGCTTTCGAAAAATTGAGGAAAGTCATGTTTTTATATAAATATTAAGTTTCATTTTACTGCGTAATTATTAGTCATAGAACAAATATTCATAATATCAGTTGTACAGTTTAATTAGGTCTATCAGATGCTGCAATGATATTTCCAATATCTCTAATAGCTTTCGAGAAAATGAGGAGAAAAGTCATGTTTTTATATAAATATTAAGTTTCATTTTACTGCGTTATTATTAGTCATAGAACAAATATTCATAATGACAGTTGTACAGTTTAATCAGGTCTATCAGATGCTGCAATGATATTTCCAATATCTCTAATAGCTTTCGAGAAAATGAGGAGGAAAGTCATGTTTTTATATATATATTAAGTTTCATTTTACTGCGTAATTATTAGTCATAGAACAAATATTCATAATATCAGTTGTACAGTTTAATTAGGTCTATCAGATGCTGCAATAATATTTCCAATATCTCTAATAGCTTTCGAGAAAATGAGGAGGAAAGTCATGTTTTTATATAAATATTAAGTTTCATTTTACTGCGTAATTATTAGTCATAGAACAAATATTCATAATATCAGTTGTACAGTTTAATTAGGTCTATCAGATGCTGCAATGATATTTCCAATATCTCTAATAGCTTTCGAGAAAATGAGGAGAAAAGTCATGTTTTTATATAAATATTAAGTTTCATTTTACTGCGTTATTATTAGTCATAGAACAAATATTCATAATGACAGTTGTACAGTTTAATCAGGTCTATCAGATGCTGCAATGATATTTCCAATATCTCTAATAGCTTTCGAGAAAATGAGGAGGAAAATCATGTTTTTATATAAATATTAAGTTTCATTTTACTGCGTAATTATTAGTCATAGAACAAATATTCATAATATCAGTTGTACAGTTTAATTAGGTCTATCAGATGCTGCAATAATATTTCCAATATCTCTAATAGCTTTCGAGAAAATGAGGAGGAAAGTCATGTTTTTATATAAATATTAAGTTTCATTTTACTGCGTAATTATTAGTCATAGAACAAATATTCATAATATCAGTTGTACAGTTTAATTAGGTCTATCAGATGCTGCAATGATATTTCCAATATCTCTAATAGCTTTTGAGAAAATGAGGAGGAAAGTCATGTTTTTATATAAAAATACGGTTTTATTTTACCGAGTAATTATTAGTCATGGAACAAATATTCATAATATCAGTTGTACAGTTGAATTAGGTATATCAGATGATGCAATGATATTTCCAATATCTCTAATAGCTTTCGAGAAAACGAGGAAGAAAGTAATTTAAAAAAAAGTAAAATTCATTATTTATTAGTACTAGTGAAAATATTCATAATGACAGTAGTAGATTTTAATTAGGTCTATCAGATGCTGCAATAATATTTCCAATATCTCTAATAGCTTTCGAGAAAATGACGAGGAAAGTCATGTTTATATATAAATATTAAGTTTCATTTTACTGCGTAATTATTAGTCATAGAACAAATATTCATAATGACAGTTGTACAGTTTAATTAGGTCTATCAGATGCTGCAATGATATTTCCAATATCTCTAATAGCTTTCGAAAAAATGAGGAGGAAAGTCATGTTTTTATATAAATATTAAATTTCATTTTTCTGCGTAATTATTAGTCATAGAACAAATATTCATAATATCAGTTGTACAGTTTAATTAGGTCTATCAGATGCTGCAATGATATTTCCAATATCTCTAATAGCTTTCGAGAAAATGAGGAGAAAAGTCATGTTTTTATATAAATATTAAGTTTCATTTTACTGCGTTATTATTAGTCATAGAACAAATATTCATAATGACAGTTGTACAGTTTAATCAGGTCTATCAGATGCTGCAATGATATTTCCAATATCTCTAATAGCTTTCGAGAAAATGAGGAGGAAAGTCATGTTTTTATATAAATATTAAGTTTCATTTTACTGAGTAATTATTAGTCATAGAACAAATATTCATAATATCAGTTGTACAGTTTAATTAGGTCTATCAGATGCTGCAATGATATTTCCAATATCTCTAATAGCTTTCGGGAAAATGAGGTGGAAAGTCATGTTTATATATAAATATTAAGTTTCATTTTACTGCGTAATTATTAGTCATAGAACAAATATTCATAATGACAGTTGTACAATTTAATTAGGTCTATCAGATGCTGCAATTATATTTCCAATATCTCTAATAGCTTTCAAGAAAATGACGAGGAAAGTCATGTTTTTATATAAAAATACGGTTTTATTTTACTGCGTAATTATTAGTCATAGAACAAATATTCATATCAGTTGTACAGTTGAATTAGGTATATCAGATGATGCAATGATATTTCCAATATCTCTAATAACTTTCGAGAAAACGAGGAAGAAAGTAATTTAAAAAAAAGTAAAATTCAGTATTTATTAGTACTAGTGAAAATATTCATAATGACAGTAGTAGATTTTAATTAGGTCTATCAGATGCTGCAATAATATTTCCAATATCTCTAATAGCTTTCGAGAAAATAACGAGGAAAGTCATGTTTATATATAAATATTAAGTTTCATTTTACTGCGTAATTATTAGTCATAGAACAAATATTCATAATGACAGTTGTACAGTTTAATTAGGTCTATCAGATGCTGCAATGATATTTCCAATATCTCTAATAGCTTTCGAAAAAATGAGGAGGAAATCATGTTTTTATATAAATATTAAGTTTCATTTTACTGCGTAATAATTAGTCATAGAACAAATATTCATAATGACCGTTGTACAGTTTAATCAGGTCTATCAGATGCTGCAATGATATTTCCAATATCTCTAATAGCTTTCGAAAAAATGAGGAGGAAAGTCATGTTTTTATATAAATATTAAGTTTCATTTTACTGCGTAATTATTAGTCATAGAACAAATATTCATAATATCAGTGTTACAGTTTAATTAGGTCTATCAGATGCTGCAATGATATTTCCAATATCTCTAATAGCTTTCGAGAAAATGAGGAGAAAAGTCATGTTTTTATATAAATATTAAGTTTCATTTTACTGCATTATTATTAGTCATAGAACAAATATTCATAATGACAGTTGTACAGTTTAATCAGGTCTATCAGATGCTGCAATGATATTTACAATATCTCTAATAGCTTTCGAGAAAATGAGGAGGAAAGTCATGTTTTTATATAAATATTAAGTTTCATTTTACTGCGTAATTATTAGTCATAGAACAAATATTCATAATATCAAGTGTACAGTTTAATTAGGTCTATCAGATGCTGCAATGATATTTCCAATATCTCTAATAGCTTTCGAGAAAATGAGGAGAAAAGTCATGTTTTTATATAAATATTAAGTTTCATTTTACTGCGTTATTATTAGTCATAGAACAAATATTCATAATGACAGTTGTACAGTTTAATCAGGTCTATCAGATGCTGCAATGATATTTCCAATATCTCTAATAGCTTTCGAGAAAATGAGGAGGAAAGTCATGTTTTTATATAAATATTAAGTTTCATTTTACTGCGTAATTATTAGTCATAGAACAAATATTCATAATGACAATTGTACAGTTTAATTAGGTCTATCAGATGCTGCAATTATATTTCCAATATCTCTAATAGCTTTCAAGAAAATGACGAGGAAAGTCATGTTTTTATATAAAAATACGGTTTTATTTTACTGCGTAATTGTTAGTCATAGAACAAATATTCATATCAGTTGTACAGTTGAATTAGGTATATCAGATGATGCAATGATATTTCCAATATCTCTAATAGCTTTCGAGAAAACGAGGAAGAAAGTAATTTAAAAAAAAGTAAAATTCAGTATTTATTAGTACTAGTGAAAATATTCATAATGACAGAAGTAGATTTTAATTAGGTCTATCAGATGCTGCAATAATATTTCCAATATCTCTAATAGCTTTCGAGAAAATGACGAGGAAAGTCATGTTTATATATAAATATTAAGTTTCATTTTACTGCGTAATTATTAGTCATAGAACAAATATTCATAATGACAGTTGTACAGTTTAATTAGGTCTATCAGATGCTGCAATGATATTTCCAATATCTCTAATAGCTTTCGAAAAAATGAGGAGGAAAGTCATGTTTTTATATAAATATTAAGTTTCATTTTACTGCGTAATTATTAGTCATAGAACAAATATTCATAATATCAGTTGTACAGTTTAATTAGGTCTATCAGATGCTGCAATGATATTTCCAATATCTCTAATAGCTTTCGAGAAAATGAGGAGAAAAGTCATGTTTTTATATAAATATTAAGTTTCATTTTACTGCGTTATTATTAGTCATAGAACAAATATTCATAATGACAGTTGTACAGTTTAATCAGGTCTATCAGATGCTGCAATGATATTTCCAATATCTCTAATAGCTTTCGAGAAAATGAGGAGGAAAGTCATGTTTTTATATATATATTAAGTTTCATTTTACTGCGTAATTATTAGTCATAGAACAAATATTCATAATATCAGTTGTACAGTTTAATTAGGTCTATCAGATGCTGCAATAATATTTCCAATATCTCTAATAGCTTTCGAGAAAATGAGGAGGAAAGTCATGTTTTTATATAAATATTAAGTTTCATTTTACTGCGTAATTATTAGTCATAGAACAAATATTCATAATATCAGTTGTACAGTTTAATTAGGTCTATCAGATGCTGCAATGATATTTCCAATATCTCTAATAGCTTTCGAGAAAATGAGGAGAAAAGTCATGTTTTTATATAAATATTAAGTTTCATTTTACTGCGTTATTATTAGTCATAGAACAAATATTCATAATGACAGTTGTACAGTTTAATCAGGTCTATCAGATGCTGCAATGATATTTCCAATATCTCTAATAGCTTTCGAGAAAATGAGGAGGAAAATCATGTTTTTATATAAATATTAAGTTTCATTTTTACTGCGTAATTATTAGTCATAGAACAAATATTCATAATATCAGTTGTACAGTTTAATTAGGTCTATCAGATGCTGCAATAATATTTCCAATATCTCTAATAGCTTTCGAGAAAATGAGGAGGAAAGTCATGTTTTTATATAAATATTAAGTTTCATTTTACTGCGTAATTATTAGTCATAGAACAAATATTCATAATATCAGTTGTACAGTTTAATTAGGTCTATCAGATGCTGCAATGATATTTCCAATATCTCTAATAGCTTTTGAGAAAATGAGGAGGAAAGTCATGTTTTTATATAAAAATACGGTTTTATTTTACCGAGTAATTATTAGTCATGGAACAAATATTCATAATATCAGTTGTACAGTTGAATTAGGTATATCAGATGATGCAATGATATTTCCAATATCTCTAATAGCTTTCGAGAAAACGAGGAAGAAAGTAATTTAAAAAAAAGTAAAATTCATTATTTATTAGTACTAGTGAAAATATTCATAATGACAGTAGTAGATTTTAATTAGGTCTATCAGATGCTGCAATAATATTTCCAATATCTCTAATAGCTTTCGAGAAAATGACGAGGAAAGTCATGTTTATATATAAATATTAAGTTTCATTTTACTGCGTAATTATTAGTCATAGAACAAATATTCATAATGACAGTTGTACAGTTTAATTAGGTCTATCAGATGCTGCAATGATATTTCCAATATCTCTAATAGCTTTCGAAAAAATGAGGAGGAAAGTCATGTTTTATATAAATATTAAGTTTCATTTTACTGCGTAATTATTAGTCATAGAACAAATATTCATAATATCAGTTGTACAGTTTAATTAGGTCTATCAGATGCTGCAATGATATTTCCAATATCTCTAATAGCTTTCGAGAAAATGAGGAGGAAAGTCATGTTTTTATATAAATATTAAGTTTCATTTTACTGAGTAATTATTAGTCATAGAACAAATATTCATAATATCAGTTGTACAGTTTAATTAGGTCTATCAGATGCTGCAATGATATTTCCAATATCTCTAATAGCTTTCGAGAAAATGAGGAGGAAAGTCATGTTTTTATATAAATATTAAGTTTCATTTTACTGCGTAATTATTAGTCATAGAACAAATATTCATAATATCAGTTGTACAGTTTAATTAGGTCTATCAGATGCTGCAATGATATTTCCAATATCTCTAATAGCTTTCGAGAAAATGAGGAGGAAAGTCATGTTTTATATATAAATATTAAGTTTCATTTTACTGCGTAATTATTAGTCATAGAACAAATATTCATAATGACAGTTGTACAGTTTAATTAGGTCTATCAGATGCTGCAATTATATTTCCAATATCTCTAATAGCTTTCAAGAAAATGACGAGGAAAGTCATGTTTTTATATAAAAATACGGTTTTATTTTACTGCGTAATTATTAGTCATAGAACAAATATTCATATCAGTTGTACAGTTGAATTAGGTATATCAGATGATGCAATGATATTTCCAATATCTCTAATAGCTTTCGAGAAAACGAGGAAGAAAGTAATTTTAAAAAAAGTAAAATTCAGTATTTATTAGTACTAGTGAAAATATTCATAATGACAGTAGTAGATTTTAATTAGGTCTATCAGATGCTGCAATAATATTTCCAATATCTCTAATAGCTTTCGAGAAAATAACGAGGAAAGTCATGTTTATATATAAATATTAAGTTTCATTTTACTGCGTAATTATTAGTCATAGAACAAATATTCATAATGACAGTTGTAAAGTTTAATTAGGTCTATCAGATGCTGCAATGATATTTCCAATATCTCTAATAGCTTTCGAAAAAATGAGGAGGAAAGTCATGTTTTTATATAAATATTAAGTTTCATTTTACTGCGTAATTATTAGTCATAGAACAAATATTCATAATATCAGTTGTACAGTTTAATTAGGTCTATCAGATGCTGCAATGATATTTCCAATATCTCTAATAGCTTTCGAGAAAATGAGGAGGAAAATCATGTTTTTATATAAATATTAAGTTTCATTTTACTGCTTAATTATTAGTCATAGAACAAATATTCATAATGACAGTTGTACGTTTTATTAGGTCTATCAGATGCTGCAATTATATTTCCAATATCTCTAATAGCTTTCAAGAAAATGACGAGGAAAGTCATGTTTTTATATACAAATACGGTTTTATTTTACTGCGTAATTATTAGTCATAGAACAAATATTCATATCAGTTGTACAGTTGAATTAGGTATATCAGATGATGCAATGATATTTCCAATATCTCTAATAGCTTTCGAGAAAACGAGGAAGAAAGTAATTTAAAAAAAAGTAAAATTCAGTATTTATTAGTACTAGTGAAAATATTCATAATGACAGTAGTAGATTTTAATTAGGTCTATCAGATGCTGCAATAATATTTCCAATATCTCTAATAGCTTTCGAGAAAATGACGAGGAAAGTCATGTTTATATATAAATATTAAGTTTCATTTTACTGCGTAATTATTAGTCATAGAACAAATATTCATAATGACAGTTGTACAGTTTAATTAGGTCTATCAGATGCTGCAATGATATTTCCAATATCTCTAATAGCTTTTCGAGAAAAATGAGGAGGAAAGTCATGTTTTTATATAAATATTAAGTTTCATTTTACTGCGTAATTATTAGTCATAGAACAAATATTCATAATATCAGTTGTACAGTTTAATTAGGTCTATCAGATGCTGCAATGATATTTCCAATATCTCTAATAGCTTTCGAGAAAATGAGGAGAAAAGTCATGTTTTTATATAAATATTAAGTTTCATTTTACTGCGTATTATTAGTCATAGAACAAATATTCATAATGACAGTTGTACAGTTTAATCAGGTCTATCAGATGCTGCAATGATATTTCCAATATCTCTAATAGCTTTCGAGAAAATGAGGAGGAAAGTCATGTTTTTATATAAATATTAAGTTTCATTTTACTGCGTAATTATTAGTCATAGAACAAATATTCATAATATCAGTGTACAGTTTAATTAGGTCTATCAGATGCTGCAATGATATTTCCAATATCTCTAATAGCTTTCGAGAAAATGAGGAGAAAAGTCATGTTTTTATATAAAAATACGGTTTTATTTTACTGCGTAATTATTAGTCATAGAACAAATATTCATATCAGTTGTACAGTTGAATTAGGTATATCAGATGATGCAATGATATTTCCAATATCTCTAATAGCTTTCGAGAAAACGAGGAAGAAAGTAATTTAAAAAAAATTAAAATTCAGTATTTATTAGTACTAGTGAAAATATTCATAATGACAGTAGTAGATTTTAATTAGGTCTATCAGATGCTGCAATAATATTTCCAATATCTCTAATAGCTTTCGAGAAAATGACGAGGAAAGTCATGTTTATATATAAATATTAAGTTTCATTTTACTGCGTAATTATTAGTCATAGAACAAATATTCATAATGACAGTTGTACAGTTTAATTAGGTCTATCAGATGCTGCAATGATATTTCCAATATCTCTAATAGCTTTCGAAAAAATGAGGAGGAAAGTCATGTTTTTATATAAATATTAAGTTTCATTTTACTGCGTAATTATTAGTCATAGAACAAATATTCATAATATCAGTTGTACAGTTTAATTAGGTCTATCAGATGCTGCAATGATATTTCCAATATCTCTAATAGCTTTCGAGAAAATGAGGAGGAAAAGTCATGTTTTTATATAAATATTAAGTTTCATTTTACTGCGTTATTATTAGTCATAGAACAAATATTCATAATGACAGTTGTACAGTTTAATCAGGTCTATCAGATGCTGCAATGATATTTCCAATATCTCTAATAGCTTTCGAGAAAATGAGGAGGAAAATCATGTTTTTATATATATATTAAGTTTCATTTTACTGCGTAATTATTAGTCATAGAACAAATATTCATAATATCAGTTGTACAGTTTAATTAGGTCTATCAGATGCTGCAATAATATTTCCAATATCTCTAATAGCTTTCGAGAAAATGAGGAGGAAAGTCATGTTTTTATATAAATATTAAGTTTCATTTTACTGCGTAATTATTAGTCATAGAACAAATATTCATAATATCAGTTGTACAGTTTAATTAGGTCTATCAGATGCTGCAATGATATTTCCAATATCTCTAATAGCTTTTGAGAAAATGAGGAGGAATGTCATGTTTTTATATAAAAATACGGTTTTATTTTACCGAGTAATTATTAGTCATGGAACAAATATTCATAATATCAGTTGTACAGTTGAATTAGGTATATCAGATGATGCAATGATATTTCCAATATCTCTAATAGCTTTCGAGAAAACGAGGAAGAAAGTAATTTAAAAAAAAGTAAAATTCATTATTTATTAGTACTAGTGAAAATATTCATAATGACAGTAGTAGATTTTAATTAGGTCTATCAGATGCTGCAATAATATTTCCAATATCTCTAATAGCTTTCGAGAAAATGACGAGGAAAGTCATGTTTATATATAAATATTAAGTTTCATTTTACTGCGTAATTATTAGTCATAGAACAAATATTCATAATGACAGTTGTAAAGTTTAATTAGGTCTATCAGATGCTGCAATGATATTTCCAATATCTCTAATAGCTTTCGAAAAAATGAGGAGGAAAGTCATGTTTTTATATAAATATTAAATTTCATTTTTCTGCGTAATTATTAGTCATAGAACAAATATTCATAATATCAGTTGTACAGTTTAATTAGGTCTATCAGATGCTGCAATGATATTTCCAATATCTCTAATAGCTTTCGAGAAAATGAGGAGGAAAGTCATGTTTTTATATAAATATTAAGTTTCATTTTACTGAGTAATTATTAGTCATAGAACAAATATTCATAATATCAGTTGTACAGTTTAATTAGGTCTATCAGATGCTGCAATGATATTTCCAATATCTCTAATAGCTTTCGAGAAAATGAGGAGGAAAGTCATGTTTTTATATAAATATTAAGTTTCATTTTACTGAGTAATTATTAGTCATAGAACAAATATTCATAATATCAGTTGTACAGTTTAATTAGGTCTATCAGATGCTGCAATGATATTTCCAATATCTCTAATAGCTTTCGGGAAAATGAGGTGGAAAGTCATGTTTATATATAAATATTAAGTTTCATTTTACTGCGTAATTATTAGTCATAGAACAAATATTCATAATACAGTTGTACAATTTAATTAGGTCTATCAGATGCTGCAATTATATTTCCAATATCTCTAATAGCTTTCAAGAAAATGACGAGGAAAGTCATGTTTTTATATAAAAATACGGTTTTATTTTACTGCGTAATTATTAGTCATAGAACAAATATTCATATCAGTTGTACAGTTGAATTAGGTATATCAGATGATGCAATGATATTTCCAATATCTCTAATAGCTTTCGAGAAAACGAGGAAGAAAGTAATTTTAAAAAAAGTATAATTCAGTATTTATTAGTACTAGTGAAAATATTCATAATGACAGTAGTAGATTTTAATTAGGTCTATCAGATGCTGCAATAATATTTCCAATATCTCTAATAGCTTTCGAGAAAATAACGAGGAAAGTCATGTTTATATATAAATATTAAGTTTCATTTTACTGCGTAATTATTAGTCATAGAACAAATATTCATAATATCAGTTGTACAGTTTAATTAGGTCTATCAGATGCTGCAATGATATTTCCAATATCTCTAATAGCTTTCGGGAAAATGAGGTGGAAAGTCATGTTTATATATAAATATTAAGTTTCATTTTACTGCGTAATTATTAGTCATAGAACAAATATTCATAATTACAGTTGTACAGTTTAATTAGGTCTATCAGATGCTGCAATTATATTTCCAATATCTCTAATAGCTTTCAAGAAAATGACGAGGAAAGTCATGTTTTTATATAAAAATACGGTTTTATTTTACTGCGTAATTATTAGTCATAGAACAAATATTCATATCAGTTGTACAGTTGAATTAGGTATATCAGATGATGCAATGATATTTCCAATATCTCTAATAGCTTTCGAGAAAACGAGGAAGAAAGTAATTTTAAAAAAAGTAAAATTCAGTATTTATTAGTACTAGTGAAAATATTCATAATGACAGTAGTAGATTTTAATTAGGTCTATCAGATGCTGCAATAATATTTCCAATATCTCTAATAGCTTTCGAGAAAATAACGAGGAAAGTCATGTTTATATATAAATATTAAGTTTCATTTTACTGCGTAATTATTAGTCATAGAACAAATATTCATAATGACAGTTGTAAAGTTTAATTAGGTCTATCAGATGCTGCAATGATATTTCCAATATCTCTAATAGCTTTCGAAAAAATGAGGAGGAAAGTCATGTTTTTATATAAATATTAAGTTTCATTTTACTGCGTAATTATTAGTCATAGAACAAATATTCATAATGACAGTTGTACTGTTTAATTAGGTCTATCAGATGCTGCAATTATATTTCCAATATCTCTAATAGCTTTCAAGAAAATGACGAGGAAAGTCATGTTTTTATATACAAATACGGTTTTATTTTACTGCGTAATTATTAGTCATAGAACAAATATTCATATCAGTTGTACAGTTGAATTAGGTATATCAGATGATGCAATGATATTTCCAATATCTCTAATAGCTTTCGAGAAAACGAGGAAGAAAGTAATTTAAAAAAAAGTAAAATTCAGTATTTATTAGTACTAGTGAAAATATTCATAATGACAGTAGTAGATTTTAATTAGGTCTATCAGATGCTGCAATAATATTTCCAATATCTCTAATAGCTTTCGAGAAAATGACGAGGAAAGTCATGTTTATATATAAATATTAAGTTTCATTTTACTGCGTAATTATTAGTCATAGAACAAATATTCATAATGACAGTTTTACAGTTTAATTAGGTCTATCAGATGCTGCAATGATATTTCCAATATCTCTAATAGCTTTCGAAAAAATGAGGAGGAAAGTCATGTTTTTATAAAAATATTAAGTTTCATTTTACTGCGTAATTATTAGTCATAGAACAAATATTCATAATATCAGTTGTACAGTTTAATTAGGTCTATCAGATGCTGCAATGATATTTCCAATATCTCTAATAGCTTTCGAGAAAATGAGGAGAAAAGTCATGTTTTTATATAAATATTAAGTTTCATTTTACTGCGTTATTATTAGTCATAGAACAAATATTCATAATGACAGTTGTACAGTTTAATCAGGTCTATCAGATGCTGCAATGATATTTACAATATCTCTAATAGCTTTCGAGAAAATGAGGAGGAAAGTCATGTTTTTATATAAATATTAAGTTTCATTTTACTGCGTAATTATTAGTCATAGAACAAATATTCATAATATCAAGTGTACAGTTTAATTAGGTCTATCAGATGCTGCAATGATATTTCCAATATCTCTAATAGCTTTCGAGAAAATGAGGAGAAAAGTCATGTTTTTATATAAAAATACGGTTTTATTTTACTGCGTAATTATTAGTCATAGAACAAATATTCATATCAGTTGTACAGTTGAATTAGGTATATCAGATGATGCAATGATATTTCCAATATCTCTAATAGCTTTCGAGAAAACGAGGAAGAAAGTAATTTAAAAAAAAGTAAAATTCAGTATTTATTAGTACTAGTGAAAATATTCATAATGACAGAAGTAGATTTTAATTAGGTCTATCAGATGCTGCAATAATATTTCCAATATCTCTAATAGCTTTCGAGAAAATGACGAGGAAAGTCATGTTTATATATAAATATTAAGTTTCATTTTACTGCGTAATTATTAGTCATAGAACAAATATTCATAATGACAGTTGTACAGTTTAATTAGGTCTATCAGATGCTGCAATGATATTTCCAATATCTCTAATAGCTTTCGAAAAAATGAGGAGGAAAGTCATGTTTTTATATAAATATTAAGTTTCATTTTACTGCGTAATTATTAGTCATAGAACAAATATTCATAATATCAGTTGTACAGTTTAATTAGGTCTATCAGATGCTGCAATGATATTTCCAATATCTCTAATAGCTTTCGAGAAAATGAGGAGAAAAGTCATGTTTTTATATAAATATTAAGTTTCATTTTACTGCGTTATTATTAGTCATAGAACAAATATTCATAATGACAGTTGTACAGTTTAATCAGGTCTATCAGATGCTGCAATGATATTTCCAATATCTCTAATAGCTTTCGAGAAAATGAGGAGGAAAATCATGTTTTTATATATATATTAAGTTTCATTTTACTGCGTAATTATTAGTCATAGAACAAATATTCATAATATCAGTTGTACAGTTTAATTAGGTCTATCAGATGCTGCAATAATATTTCCAATATCTCTAATAGCTTTCGAGAAAATGAGGAGGAAATTCATGTTTTTATATAAATATTAAGTTTCATTTTACTGCGTAATTATTAGTCATAGAACAAATATTCATAATATCAGTTGTACAGTTTAATTAGGTCTATCAGATGCTGCAATGATATTTCCAATATCTCTAATAGCTTTTGAGAAAATGAGGAGGAAAGTCATGTTTTTATATAAAAATACGGTTTTATTTTACCGAGTAATTATTAGTCATGGAACAAATATTCATAATATCAGTTGTACAGTTGAATTAGGTATATCAGATGATGCAATGATATTTCCAATATCTCTAATAGCTTTCGAGAAAACGAGGAAGAAAGTAATTTAAAAAAAAGTAAAATTCATTATTTATTAGTACTAGTGAAAATATTCATAATGACAGTAGTAGATTTTAATTAGGTCTATCAGATGCTGCAATAATATTTCCAATATCTCTAATAGCTTTCGAGAAAATGACGAGGAAAGTCATGTTTATATATAAATATTAAGTTTCATTTTACTGCGTAATTATTAGTCATAGAACAAATATTCATAATGACAGTTGTAAAGTTTAATTAGGTCTATCAGATGCTGCAATGATATTTCCAATATCTCTAATAGCTTTCGAAAAAATGAGGAGGAAAGTCATGTTTTTATATAAATATTAAATTTCATTTTACTGCGTTATTATTAGTCATAGAACAAATATTCATAATGACAGTTGTACAGTTTAATCAGGTCTATCAGATGCTGCAATGATATTTCCAATATCTCTAATAGCTTTCGAGAAAATGAGGAGGAAAGTCATGTTTTTATATAAATATTAAGTTTCATTTTACTGAGTAATTATTAGTCATAGAACAAATATTCATAATATCAGTTGTACAGTTTAATTAGGTCTATCAGATGCTGCAATGATATTTCCAATATCTCTAATAGCTTTCGAGAAAATGAGGAGAAAAGTCATGTTTTTATATAAAAATACGGTTTTATTTTACTGCGTAATTGTTAGTCATAGAACAAATATTCATATCAGTTGTACAGTTGAATTAGGTATATCAGATTATGCAATGATATTTCCAATATCTCTAATAGCTTTCGAGAAAACGAGGAAGAAAGTAATTTAAAAAAAATTAAAATTCAGTATT
>JAPQNM010002281.1:0-12072 GCA_029783475.1 Metacarcinus magister | reverse complement strand
TTTTGAGGTTGAAGTCGTGACTGAGAGGAACCGAATGACGATCTTTCCCCCCGCCAGAGTCTGAAGGTGATCTGATTTTGATCTGATAGGCACCCTGGCTGGGTCGAGGGAATGAAGGATAGGGAACGCCTAGTTTCCTCTAATCCAGGCAAGGAATTGGTAAGACAATGTTGATAATTCTTGAGATCTTGATTTGTTTATACCGATTGATTGATATGATGTAGCCGAGAGAGGTTTTGAGTTGAAGTCGTGACTGAGAGGACCGAATGACTGATCTCGCCAGAGTCTGAAGGTGATCTGATTCTGATCTGATAGCAGCCTGGATAGAGGGATGAAGGACCTCTATCCAGACTGACTGCTTGCCGTGAACTGATGAGTGACAGAGAACTTTGACTGGGTCGAGGGATGATGGATAAGGAGTGATATCCACAGTTCGTGAACACCTGCGGGAAAGGTGATATAGGACTCTAGGGAGTTTGAGAAAACATGAACCTGTTAATCCGATAATTGGAAGGGTCGCCATCTCCTGGGATTAAGACTAGGCCAGGTGCAGGGATGTATCAACTTTCTCTCTCTCTCGGCTTCTAATACAGAGGATTATGCCTACTATTTATAGATAGAATGATACAATGCTTCTCCCCTTGGAAACATACGTCCTCGTATGTTAAGAAAAGACAGAGGGGGAATGTTGAAAATGAAGTTGTTTGGAAATTATACAATGCAACAAACAACACATGAATACGAGTACATAGAATTGAATATGAATATACAGAATATATATATATAGAAAATGACACAGGAACATACATATATATACAAAAATGACACGGAAATATGATATGAGCAATTTACACGAATTTGAATTGATACGATGAATACGTGATACAGCTGAATAGCAAGATCTATTTACACGAATTTGAATAGAAGGTACATAGACATGGGAGCGGATGACAGCGCTTCCCTGAGAATGAAGGATTAAGAAATACCTAATTTCGTGAAGATGTACTTGATGTGGAGGCTGCAGATATATTAGGGATCACGTCCGTTGAGGAAAGGTGTCTGAGAGATGACACGTTCAGCCAAGGAGGGAGAGGGTGATGATGATCCGTGATGATTTGAGTAGTGATCCACACGATATTGTGGAGGAATCAGCTGGAGTGGAAGATGAGTGTCCCACTTGAGCTGGCTCCCTGAAGGCAACACGAGTAGAGGTACTGAATGACTGCTTCTACTCTAGCTAGCTTGATTTGAACTCACTTGATGAGGAGGCAGGGGGAGAGGACTTCCACTTGCTGACTGCCTGAAGAGACTGATGAGGAGGCAGGGGGAAAGTACTTCCACTTGCTGACTGCCTGAAGAGACTGATGAGGAGGCAGGGGGAAAGTACTTCCACTTGCTGACTGCCTGAAGAGACTGATGAGGAGGCAGGGGGAAAGTACTTCCACTTGCTGACTGCCTGAAGAGACTGATGAGGAGGCAGGGGGAAAGTACTTCCACTTGCTGACTGCCTGAAGAGGATACAGCCCCGAGTGGAGGAATGAGGGGCCTCCACACGGACTGGTTACTTGAAGTAGACGATGCATTTTGAGGGAGAGAGGGTTCCCGATGATCCGTGATGATTTGATTATGTCGACGTCGAGACGGACAGGAACAGGCAATGATACTCACTCCGGTAGACTCACTTGAGCGGAGACTACTGCAGAAGGGGCGACGAAGGGTCGTAATTTCAGAGACGCAGACGAGGAATGCCAGGGGCGAGGTGGGCACGCGATGATGGCGCTCTGTGACGGGTGGGCGTGCGGTGATGGCACGCGGTGATGGGTGGCGATGGGCGGTGAAGGCGAGCTTTTGATCTGTGAAAACTTGGATTCTTTTGTCGCTTAGAAGGACATCATTCCACCGCTTGACAACAGTATTTTAGAATCGATTTGATGATTCGTTTCCTCTAATCCAGGCAAGGAATTGGTAAGACAATGTTGATAATTCTTGAGATCTTGATTTGTTTATACCGATTGATTGATATGATGTAGCCGAGAGAGGTTTTGAGTTGAAGTCGTGACTGAGAGGACCGAATGACTGATCTCGCCAGAGTCTGAAGGTGATCTGATTCTGATCTGATAGCAGCCTGGATAGAGGGATGAAGGACCTCTATCCAGACTGACTGCTTGCCGTGAACTGATGAGTGACAGAGAACTTTGACTGGGTCGAGGGATGATGGATAAGGAGTGATATCCACAGTTCGTGAACACCTGCGGGAAAGGTGATATAGGACTCTAGTGAGTTTGAGAAAACATGAACCTGTTAATCCGATAATTGGAAGGGTCGCCATCTCCTGGGATTAAGACTAGGCCAGGTGCAGGGATGTATCAACTTTCTCTCTCTCTCGGCTTCTAATACAGAGGATTATGCCTACTATTTATAGATAGAATGATACATGTACTTGAAAGGGCAATAAAAATTAGTTCACTCAGATAGCAAGTATTCTTCATCCCTTACAATATCTTGCTCCTCTGCAATCAGTTCAAAGAAGTCAGAAGAATAGCTTGGCAAACCAATGCCCACTGGGCAGATTTCATTGGGTATCAGAACGGTGCGAGTGTTCAGTTGGGTATCAAGGGACACTGGGAAAGGTTTCCCATCTAGGTCTTTGATGATAAGCATAGTTTCAGCTTGGGATTCAGAGTCAACAATGACTAGGCGAGATTTGTCAGGTCATGTGTGGAAGGTTACCCTTCTCACCTGTCTTTGGATACATTTCTGAAATTTTAGTGTTTTCTAAATAAGGAGCATGAGCAGGGATATGGAAGTATTTGTTCCATTGACAAGTACCAAAGGAAGGTGATTAGTGGTATTAGATGGGCGTAGGCGAGGTTAAGAGGAGGAGGGGACAGTCTGGGTTATAGAAAGAGGGTAAAGGATTGGTGAATGGTTTTGGGTTTTGAAGTTATATATGGTTCTAAGGTGGTTATACAGTAATAAACGAAGAAATGGATGTAGAAGGAGAGGTTGGTGTTGGTGTTAGGGAAGCAGGTATAGGAGGAGGTGGAAGGCACGAGGGAGTTGATAAGTGGTCGGTTAATGGAGTTTTCAGAGCCGAGGTTGGAGGAGTGTCCTCTTCAAAGCCAGGGAAGTTCGGGGCGAGGAATGAGGTACATTCCCCAATGCACATGTTAATTTTGAATTCTCATAACTGGTCATGTTGAGCCGAACGGAAGTGGGGGATATAACTGGTCTGCTCCCCATCACCACCATGGGGATTAAGGATAATGAAAGAGGAAAGGTATACCGTACCCATGGCACCCTTAAGCCATTCATGAATAAACTCGTAGTTATCCTCTTATCCTCTAAGCACGGCACTCACACTTCAGGAAAAGGAGATGATAGTGGGAGGTAAGAAAGAAAAGACATGTAACATAGAGAAATAAAACCAGAAAAAAAAGGCCAAGCGATAATTGGTTGGACTAAAGACTGACGACTGAGGTTTTAAAGGAGGCCAAAAGGTCTCCATCACACCACTGGACCACAATCTCTGGTCCCAAAGCTCCTCCACAGTAGCAATGGATTTGGAAACAGAGGGGCTTCACGTATAGAATAAATGCTTCCTTATCCCGGCCAATGCTCCCTACTGAACACCCTTCAATTCCCAAGCCCATTGCCGTTGTGGAGAGGCTTTGGAACCAGAGATTGTGGCTTGATGCTGCGATGCCTTGGAATTTAGTCTCTAGTCCAACCAATTTTTGTCGGACTTTTTTTCTAGCTTTATTTCCATTTATTTCATGTCTTCTTCCTAACCTCCCACTATTCCCATCTTTTCCTAAAGTGAGAGAGCCATGCTAAGAAGATGAGAGGCTAATTACGGGCTAGTCATGAATGGTCTGAGTGTGCCATGAGCATGGTATACCCTCCCTCTTTCATTGCCCTTACTCTCCATGGTGGTTATGGGGAGTGGCTCACCATTGCTAGTTATGAAAATTCAAAATTAACAAGTGCATTGGGGAATACACAACAAACAATTCATTGCCCAGACTTCCCTGGCTTTGACAAAGAAACGCCTCTAACCTCGGCTCTGAAAACTCCCTTAACCGCCCACCTGTCAACTCCCTTGTGCCTTCCACCTCTTCTTGTACCTGCTTCCCTAACACCAACACCAACCTCTCCTTCTACTATTATAACCACCTTAGAACTATATATACCATCAAACTTAAAACCACTCACCAACCCTCTACTTTGACCTCTTCTTCTATAACCCAGACTGTCCTCTCCTCCTCTTACCCTCGCCCACGCCCATCCACTACCACTAATCACCTTCCTTTATTCAGCCTCTTTGGTCCTCGTCAATGGAACAAATACTTCCATATCCCTGCTCATGCTCCCTACTCAGAAAACATTTTCAAATTTCAAAAATGCATCCTAAGACAGGTGACAGGTAACCTTCCTCACATGACCTGATAGATCTCGCCTAGTCATTGTTGACTCAAAATCCGAGGCTGAAACTATGCTTACCATCAAATACCTTGATGGGAAACCTTGCCCAGTGTTCCTTGATACCCAACTGAACACTCGTACAGATACTGTTTTCATATCCAATGAAATCTGCCGAGTGGGCGCCGGTTGGCCTAACTGTTCTTCTGACTTCTTTGAACTGATTGCAGATGAAGATGATATTGTTCATGTGTTAAACCTCATGGCCGCCACAAATACCCAACAAATATTGCAAAATTTACATTCAAAGGACAAGATCTTCCTGATTGTATACATAGGTGGGCCCTTCTGTATGATTAAACCTTACTTTCCTCCCCTCCTCGTCAGTGCCAAATAACACTGGAAATTTGAACATCCACCAAATACTACAAATCCATCGAATGTTGCCCTCACCTGGCCATTTCCGTACAAACTTCCTCTCAACAAAACGCATCTCTGAAAATTGCATCCATGAACATAATGTTTTCTTCTGAGGCTACCCTGTCTACAAATTTGAATTGGAGGTTGCTGTCCTCTGCTTCAAACAGACCTGACACTCAAAGAAGCTAGACAAAAAGCCCATCACATAGGCTTCCAACAGGCTCCTCCCTCTCAGCTCATTTCCACTAACACCCCACAGACCACAACTACCAATACTTTTCCAACTACTACATCCTATCCTTCTTCTTCCACTCATACCTCTTCCTCTCCCAGTCCTCGCTCCTTCATCTAACACTATTACTTCTTCCAATTGAATTGCTCTCCCTTCATCCACATCTCTTGTCTCTTCCCCTTCCATTTCTCTCACCCTCCCCTCTGTAGTAACTTCATTACCATTGACTAATCTTTTTTCTTTACTAGACCCTGACACCCCAACCTCTACTCCTTCAACTTCAAACCTTGCCCCCTTCCTATGTTATATTCAAAACACCAATTATCGCTCCTATGCTTCCTCTCTGAAACTGTATCCTGATCCTACTTCATCCTTAATCACTAAACCTTCCCTACATCCTCCTGCCAAGAAAACTTTTACTCAGTGTCTTCTCTCCTCCTTTCTCTATTGAGAGCACCTCTGAGATTGAAGCCTTTATAGCAAAACCTTTCATTGATGTCTCACTCCCTTTCCCATCCTCTACCTCACCACATTCTGTACGGAGTGTTAGCCTGTTACACCCGCCAACACCTCCGAGGCTTCAAGACTGTTTCTACAGAGTCTACAGCGGGCCACCACTGTTACCTGATGACCAGTTCCAGCCTTGTCACTAGTCCGTCACCACTACTGTTACACCTGTACTGCACTCTCACCCCATTGTATATACACAAGTAAAGTTTGCACCTATGAATGCTTTGTGTGTCCCTTACACATTCAACTTTCAATAACAGTCTATGTGTTTCAGCAGAAGTTAATCTCCCACCTCGTGACCTTCTATCCACTTCCTTACCCACTCCCCCTCCCCTATCTTCCCCTCTCCCATCCCCATCACTCTTTTCCCCCTTTCCGTTCCACCCCTTCAGCTACATCTACCACAAAATATCTTCTTGATTATCCTTTACCTCCTGGGTTTCCTCATGAGTCCTTGTTATATAATTCATCCTCTCTCTAAGATCCCTCCAGCCCACACATACATTCCATACCTCCTCCTACTTATCTCTCCGCCCCTCATGATTCCAGTACTCATATTATTACCATTATCACAACTCGTAAATTTTCTTTCCTTCATTATCCACTGCTGTCCATTCTACACCGGATTATCTGTGGTTTCCGCTCCCATAGAAATTATCTCTCCTATCTACTCTCTATATACGAACCTCAAGTTGTATGCTTTCAGGTGGGAGGGAAAGAAGAGGTAAAGAGTGAGGGGGAAGGGAGAGGGGAAGATGGGGGATGTGTAGGAGTAGGGGGAGAGGGTAGGGGAATGAGGGAAAGTCACGGGGTGGGGATGAACTTCTACTGGTACACAGAGGGTGTTATTAAAAGTTAAATGTGATGAGGTAAAGGATGGGAAAGGGAGTGAGATATCAATGAAAGGTTTTGCTACAAAGGATTCGATCTCAGAGTTGGTTTCACTAGGGGAAGGAGAGAAGACAGTAGGAATAAAAGTTTTCTTGGTAGAAGACTATAGGAAAGAAGTTTCAGTGATTAAGGAAGAAGTAGGACCAGTAGATGGTTTTTGGAGGGGAAGCACAGGAGTGACACTTGGTGTTATGTATACGGGTAGATGGAAGAGAGATGGAAGATGCCAAGCGAAAATTGTGTGGACCAGAGACTGAAATCAGAGGCTGTAGAGGCCAAAGGTCTCTATCACAGCATTGGACCACAATCTCTGGTCCTGAAGCTCCTCCACAGTGGTAATGGGCTTGGAAATAGAACCCATTAAGAAAAATTCCACTTATGAGTCTGAGTGAGATAAGGATGAATGATGTTGCCATGGCTGTTTAACATTTTCATGCTCTGAAATTAAATTGGCATTATTCCTTTTCATAAACTCTTTACTGTATACTCTTTTGAGATTATTCTAGACTTTAACCATGATGATGGAAGGATGGGATCAGATGATGGAAGGAGATGACCCCAACACCATGTTGCAGGCCATGACCGCCAAGCTACTGGAGATATGCAACGAACACATCCCAGTGAAGAGGCAGCTGACAAAGAGACACTCTCACATACCTAGGGACAGGAAAACCCTCATGAGAAAGAGAGCCTCTCTCAATAAGCAACTGACAAAGGGTCACTCAGAACAAAAGAAAGGGCAAATCATGGAAAACATAAAGGATGTTGAAGAAAAACTCAAGCAATCTCATGCAAATCAAAGAATAAATGAAGAAGCCCGGGCCGTGAATAATATCAAACACAACCCAAAGTACTTTTTCAGTTACAGCAAAAAATTTTCCAAAATTAAATCACAGATTGGCCCATTGAAAAATGACGAGGGTAACATATCAATAGACCCCAAGATTACTTCCCAGCTACTACTTCAACACTACAGTAGAGTATTCAGTGACCCACAGCCCCATAGAATTATACACAACCCAGTAGAGTTCTTTGCTGAGGATACACACCAAGACAAGCTGGCAGACATTACCATCACAAAAAGAGAGATTGAAATGGCCATAAAAGAACTAAAAGCAAACTCAGCAGCTGGTCCAGACGGAGTACCAGCCATTCTACTGCTCAAGTGTAGCAAAGCGTTGGCACACCCACTATGCAGGCTGTGGCAATGCTCTCTGGACACAGGAGTGATCCCTCACATACTCAAGAGGGCCACTGTATGTCCAATATATAAGGGTGGGGACAGATGCCTCCCCCAAAACTACAGACCGGTAGCCCTCACTTCCCACCTTATTAAAATTTTCGAAAAGTGTGCCCGGAATAGAATAGTTCAACACATGGAGGACCACCACCTATTCAGTGACAAGCAGCACGGCTTCAGGAAAGGAAGGTCCTGCCTGTCAAAACTCCTGGCACACCACGACTGGGTCCTGCACAACCTGGCAGAGGGAAGGAATGTGGATGTCGTGTTCCTTGACTTTGCCAAGGCTTTTGACAAAGTGGACCACGGCATCCTCCTCCACAAAGCCAAGGCTCTCGGCATAACAGGAAAGCTGGGAGTGTGGATCCATGCCTTCCTCACAGGACGCCTCCAAGCAGTCACCGTGGATGGACACAGGTCAGAAGAAGCAGTAGTGATCAGCGGGGTGCCGCAGGGTTCAGTACTGGGTCCCCTCCTCTTTCTGATCCACATAGGAGACATTGCTGAGAAGGTGGGAGGCTCGTCCCTCTCCTCTTTCGCTGACGACACCAGTGTGAGCCTCCCCATTACCACGGTGGAAGACGTGCCTCGCCTCCAACAAGACCTGGAGGCAATCTACGCCTGGACTACAACAAACAACATGCAGTTCAACGAACAAAAATTTGAGATACTGCGGCATGGGCAGAAACAAGAAATAAAGGAAAAGAAATTATTCACAGAAGGAGGGCATGATATCTGTGCACAGCAACATACCAAATGCCTTGGTGTATACCTCAGTGAAGACTGCTCCTTCCATCACCACACTGAGGAGACAATAAGGAAGGCTAAGGGCATGGCAAGCTGGGTACTAAGAACCTTTGCCACTAGGGAGCCCCAAACCATGCTTACCCTCTGGAAGACCCTAATACAACCCCTTCTTGACTACTGCAGTCAGCTGTGGTCGCCCCACAAGAGGGGTGATATTAAAAAACTAGAAGGGGTGCAGAGGTTCTTCACAAAGCGGATCAGAGGGATGAGAGACCTCAGCTACTGGGACAGACTCAGGGAGCTGGGGGGCTTTACTCACAGCAACGGAGAAGGGACAGGTACAGAGCCATCTACACCTGGAAGATCCTGGAAGGACAGGTACCTAACCCCGCGCCCATCGCACTGCAGCCTTACACCACCGAGAGGAGTGGTCGTAAATGCACAAGGAGCAGCTTGCCAACCCGAGCCCCAGAGAGGATCAGGACCCTACTGGCATCAAGTCTGACCCACGACGGGCCTAAGATCTTCAATGCCCTACCTAAAGAATTGAGGAGCATCACCGGCAGTCCAGTGGATAAATTCAAGTCTAGCCTGGACAGGTTCCTGCGGAGAATACCGGACGAACCCTCAGTGCCAGGCTATACGGCTGGATGCCGGACCTCAAATACCATACCAGACCAGGTGGCCCTAAGGAACAGGGATGCCAGGATTGGGACCAGCGGTGGATCACCATGGCTGTGAGGCAGGGCCTCTATACTACACTAACTAAACTAACAATAATAATAATAATAGTAATAATAATCTCTTCACTCTCCTTCCTAGGTTCCTGTGGGTGAAAAAACAGAGTCTGATCTTAGCATTCTGTGAGAAGCTTGCCAAGGCTCCCTCCAACAGACTGGGCCACGTGTGTCTCAGAGTGTAAGTATTCAAAAGTATACGATTGAAGCTTTTTTTACTTCCTCGTGTTTTATGTTCTATTTTTAGTGTAAGTGTTCTGATTCTGATGCTGAAGTAGGTCCAACATAATAATGGTTAGGATTATTTTACTATTATTATTATTATTATCCTCCTCCTCCCTTAGACTGAACCTGCTCTTCCATGCCCTCACTGAGAACCTGGGAGTGCGTTACCATGTCTACTACACAATGGTTCAGGTCTCGGGTCAGATAGGACAGGTACAAGCCGTGTATCAATCCGTGGAGAAGATGCGCTCCACCTTAAACACCGCCCAGCCTCCACCTTCCACCGAACAGCTCCAGCAGCTCCTCCGCCTCCTCCACCAGACTCTCATGGCTAATAAACTGAGGTGAGTCTGGTTTTTAGTGTTTGTTTATTTATTTTTTTTGTATTTAAACGTTGATTTACATAAAATAGAGGTTTAAAGTGAATTTTTTTGTGATGCCCCGTGCTCTCACTCCTTTCTCCCTTACCCTTTACCCTTTTTTCACCCTTTATACCATACCATTAACACCCTTTTTTCACCCTTTATACCATACCATTAACACCCTTTTTTCACCCCTTCCATCAACACAGACTTAAACCAGATCATTTTTCTCACTTTTCCCTCTTACCCTTACCTCCCTTTCCCCCTTTCCCTTACTTAAACCATACTATTAACACCCTTTCCTCATACCATTAACACCCTTTACCCTCTCTCCCCCGCAGTGAAGAGGCCAGCAAGGTGATGATTGAGTTGCTGGGAACAATTTGAACTCACTTGATGTGGAGGAGGCAGGGGGAAGGACTTCCACTTTGATTGACTGCCTGAAGAGACTGATGAGGAGGCAGGGGGAAAGTACTTCCACTTGCTGACTGCCTGAAGAGACTGATGAGGAGGCAGGGGGAAAGTACTTCCACTTGCTGACTGCCTGAAGAGGATACAGCCTCGAGTGGAGGAATGAGGGGCCTCCACACGGACTGGTTACTTGAAGTAGACGATGCATTTTGAGGGAGAGAGGGTTCCCGATGATCCGTGATGATTTGATTATGTCGACGTCGAGACGGACAGGAACAGGCAATGATACTCACTCCGGTAGACTCACTTGAGCGGAGACTACTGCAGAAGGGGCGACGAAGGGTCGTAACTTCAGAGACGCGGACGAGGAAATGCCAGGGGCGATGAAGTGCACGCGATGATAGCGCTCTGTGACGGGTGGGCGTGCGGTGATGGCACGCGGTGATGGGTGGCGATGGGCGGTGAAGGCGAGCTTTTGATCTGTGAAAACTTGGATTCTTTTGTCGCTTAGAAGGACATCATCCCACCGCTGCCACCAGTATATTAGAGTCTTCTTTGATGATTGTTTCTCTAATACAAGGTAGGAATTGTAAGACAAGATTGAATTTTCTTATGTCTTATTTGTTGATACAGACTGATTGATATGATGTGGCCGAGAGAGGTTTTGAGTTGAAGTCGTGACTGAGAGGACCGAATGACTGATCTCGCCAGAGTCTGAAGGTGATCTGATTTGGATCTGATAGCAGCCTGGATAGAGGGATGAAGGACCTCTATCCAGACTGACTGCTTGCCGTGAACTGATTAGTGACAGAGAGCTTTGACTGGGTCGAGGGATGAAGGATAAGGAGTGATATCCACAGTTCGTGAACACCTGCGTGAAAGGTGATATAGGACTCTAGGGAGTTTTGAGAAAACATGAACCTGTTAATCCGATAATTGGAAGGGTCGCCATCTCCTGGGATTAAGACTAGGCCAGGTGCAGGGATGTATCAACTCTCTCTCTCTCTCGGCTTCTAATACAGAGGATTATAACTACTATTTATAGATAGAATGATACATGTGTGTGTGTGTGTGTAATTGAAAGATGATTAAAGAGAGCGAGAGATAGAGATGAAATAAAAAGGAAATATTATAGAAGAATAGATGGAAAGATAGAGAGGTGATAATAATGATTTAGAGAGATATAATGTTAATAATTCCTCCTCCACAGCCTGTTAAGTTCCTGGAGGGAGAGCTGATTCATGACCTCCTCACCATCTTTGTCTCCGAGAAGCTCCCAGGTTATATACATTTCTATAACAACCACAAGGAATTCATTTCGTCTATAGGTAAGTAATTGTACGGCATTGTTGTGTGTTTATATATTTGTTTTGTTTTATATATATTGTTTCGTCTTTCTTTTCTTTCAATGTATTCTTCCCTCTTTCTTTCCTTCCTTTCTTTTTTCCTGCCTATTTCCTTCTGTTATCTTTCTTTTTCTTTTTTTTATATGTTCTTCCTTCCCTCCCTCCCCTCCCTTCCTCTCCCTGCCTTCCTCTCTTCTTTCTTTCCTCCTCCCTAACCCTTCCCTTGCGTTCCTCCCTCAGGCCTGGACCACGAAGCCAATGTAAGGAAGATGCGTCTCCTCACCTTCATACAGATGGCCGAGTGTCAGTCCGAGATGTCCTTCGAGTTACTGATGCAAGAACTCCAGCTGGGCGCAGAGCAAGTGGAGGGATTCATCATTGAGGGTACGTGTGTGTGTGTGTGGGTGCGGGTGTGGGTGGGTGTGTGTGTGGGTGGGTGTGTGGGTGTGGGAGTTTTGTGGTTATTAATATTCTTTTAAATTGTCGTAAAGTTGTTTGGTTTATAAATGTGTGGTTAAGATGATTATTT
>JAPQNM010002280.1:0-13334 GCA_029783475.1 Metacarcinus magister | reverse complement strand
TTTTTATTACAAAGGTGGTAATGCAGTTGGGTTAGCTTTCAACAGTACTGAAGCTGCAAAAAGTACATTTGTCTTTATGTTAAATAGTCTGTCCTCAAAATTTAAAGATGTTCAAATATTGCCAGCTAAAACTATGAATGCAGAAAGCCTATTCAATATCATAAAGCGGGTCATTATTGTATTACAGCAGATAGGTTTTAAAGTAATGTGTGTCATAACAGATAACAACTCCATCAATAGGAAAGCCATGTCATACTTCCACTCGCCTCCAAAATGTTCCACTGCATATCGTCAGCCAGCACATAATTCAAGGCCATTATTTTTTATGTTTGATTCAGTACATTTACTAAAATGTTTAAAAAATAACTGGATTAATAAAAAAAAAAAGTGATACTAAGTCCATGCTATTTCCACAATTTTCCTTTGATGACGTAAATGATTCAGGAATTAGAGTTTGTAATGCTCCTTTCAATAATTTAAAGAAACTTCACTCTCTAGAAGCAGATTCCCTCCTTAAACATGCATATAAGCTTACACCTAAATCGCTGTCACCCTCAAATCTTGAGAAACAAAATGTCAGTTTAGTTTTACAAATTTTCAATGAGTATACTACTAATACATTACAAACTCTAGGGGAAAATAATAATTTGCCATATTATGAAGATGTTGCAAGCTATATACAAATAATCTATTTTTGGTGGACAATAATGAATGTCAAATCAACCTATAAAGGTATTCGTCTTAATAATAAATATGCTGCCCCTATGACTAATGACAAAAATTATGAAAAATATTTATTCTTGCATTATTTTCTTAATTGGTTAAATCTTTGGGATGGCATGACAAAAGTGACCGGAAAACTGACCAATGAAACATTCACTGCTCTCAAATATACAACCACTGCAATATTACATGTAACAGATTATTGTATAGATGAACTGAATATGAAGTATATATTACCAGGTAAATTTCAAACGGATCAACTGGAGGCGAGGTTCGGCGAGTTTCGCCAGCTTGCAGGTTGCAATTATAACATATCTGTTAGGCAAGTGTTTGAGTGTGAAAAAAAATTGAGGATGATGTCAGTATTGAGGATACCGTTCCATAACCAATGTGTTGATTTAAAAGATTTTGAAGAGGAAAAATGGGAGAAAATGGAAAATAATGATTTGCAATACATGCATAGGTTTGACATAGAGGTAACGGACGATGATATTGAAAATTGTATGAATTATCTCCAAGCTATAACCTATGTTCCTGGTTACTGTTGTTTTGCCGTGTCAAAGAAAATGAAGTGTGAGTTTTGCAAAGACTTACTAACTAATAATGAGGATATACATAGCCTTCCAGACAACCACAATTATATACAAGGTATTAACAGAGGCGCTCTGCTTTATCCTGATGATTCTGTTGTCAATATTATTATGTATAACTATATAGTCATTACTAAACTTACTCAAAATTCAGAATTCGCTAAATCAGTATCTCAAATAAAATTTGCTATGGAGATTACACTTAATGTACTGATAGAGAATGATGCTTGCCTCCCTTTAAATAATTGTGATGATGGCCATAGCATTGATGAAATTTTAAAAATGATACTGTGGGCTTCTACAAATTCCTTACTCAATAATTTCTGTGCGAAAGAAAACGATTTCATAAATCAAAACAAATCAGGGAAAAAAAGGAAGCTTCAGAGGCCACATGTGCGTGTAATATTGCAGTGGTTGTATGTTTGAGAGCAGTGAATGTTTCATTGGTCAGTTTTCCAGTCATTTCTGTCATGCCATCCCAAAGATTTAACCAATTAAGAAAATAATGCAAGAATAAATATTTTTCATCAGTCTTATCATTAGTCATTGGGGCAGCATATTTGTTATTATGACGAATACCTTTATAGGTTAATTTGACATTCATTATTGTCCACCAAAAATAGATTATTTGTATATAGCTTGCAACATCTTCATAATATGGCAAATTATGTTTTTTCCATAGAGTTTGTAATGCATTAATAGTATACACATTGAAAATTTGTAAAACTAAACTAACATTTTGTTTTTCAAGATTTGAGGGTGACAGCGATTTAAGTGTAAGCTTATATGCATGTTTAAGGAGGGAATCTGCTTCTAGAGAGTGAAGTTTCTTTAGAGTATTGAAAGGAGCATTACAAACTCTAGTTACTGAATCATTTACGTCATCAGAGGGAAATTGTGGAAATAGCATGGACTTAGTATAATTTTTTGTATTAATCCAGTTATTTCAAATACATTTTAGTAAATGTACTGAATCAAACGTAAAAAATAAAGCCCTTGAATCATGTGCTGGATGACGATATACAGTGGAACTTTTTGGAGGCGAGTGGAAGTATGATATGGCTTTCCTATTGATGGAGTTGTTATCTGTTATGACACATATTACTTTGAAACCTATCTGCTCTAACCCAATAATGACCCGCTTTATGATATTGAACAGGCTTTCTGCATTCATAGTTTTAGCTGGCAATATGTGAACAACATCTTTAAATTTTGAGGACAGACTATTTAACATAAAGACAAATGCACTTTTTGCAGCTTCAGTACTGTTGAAAGCTGACCCAACTACATTACCACCTTTGTAATCAAAATACTGTTTAATGTAAATTTCATCAATCATTAGTGTTACCGTTAGGTCACTTTGTGATAAAACTTTAAATTTATTCTTGATATATTTCAGAAAGTTGCTATTATGTAGTTCAGCTGCTGGGCTCGAATTGTATGATAGTGTCAGTCTTCTAATAGTAGAGTAGCAAGGCAAGATTAATTGTCCAGTTTCCCTCAATAACCTGTAAGCTTGGGGGGAGCAGTTATATAGCAGGGATGAAAACACCAGTTTGAATAGTATGAATAGTCCAGTTGTTTTAGGGTCATTAAGTGAGGTTGTTCAGATATTACTTTCAATGTATTCACATGTTTAGATGCCTGTTCTTGTAGAAGTGACAATACAGATATTACAAGTTGCAATAAAAAAATTACTCTGCCAGGATTAGAAGCTGGTTCTTCAGTGTCACTTTTTTTTATGTTAGATAACAAGTCCTCAAGAGAATTAATGTCATTGATAAAATCTGGAATGCTGTAGTCACCCAATTTCTGCACCTCAACTTGACTTAAAAATACCTTCACTGCAAAACTATTATCGATTGTTAGAGACAATGTTATTTTCGGATGAGGCATGCGTGCAATGTGGCATATCAACACTGATTCCTCCTCTTTAACTATTGTCCAGTATTTATCCTGGTTTTTTAGTTTATCTATCAATTCATCAGTTGTTTCAAATGTTCTGTGCTGTCTATGCTGTAACTCATCAGCAACACTTTCAACAATTGCATACTGAATTGCTGCTTCTTCTTTCCTGCATTTCCTTACATCTGGTGATTCTCGCAAAGTGGTCGTTGTTGAGAGATACGAGGGACAGTTAAGCAACTTTGTTGGAACTGCTCCTTTACGAAGCCTTAGTTTGCCTAATTTAACCGTAAGCTTCCTTCCAGTTTTCTCGTCAAAGTATGAAGTCTCCCTTTCTATGTCATCTGCATGGAAGTGTAGTTCACACACCTGTAAGTACATTTATAAATATTAGCATTGCTCACAATTATTCATCTATCTATATTTTTTGAGGAGAAAGTATCATTTGTTTAGTATTCATGGAGACTAGTTAATGCGTTCAACTTGTGTCTGAATAAGGGTTTATAAATGTTTTAATTATTAATTTAGTCATTTATTTATTATTCATTAGTATGGCTGCCTACAGAACTCTTACAAACATCGGGCATTGCGAGCCAGCTTCAGTTGGACGGCTTTCTTTCATGTTAATCTCATACAACATTCCACGAAGCCAGTAGAAATGTAGTATTAGAAGCCATTTTATTTATATATCTATTAATTTATTTGTCTTCTTATTTATCTTTATTTATTCAACACTGGCCCGAGACGACGAGATGCTCCCGACATGTCCTGACTTTTGCCTGCGAATTTATTCATGAAGACTAGTTAATGGGTTCAATTTGAGTCTGAATAAGGGTTCATAAATGTTTTAATTAATAATTTATTAATTTATCTATTGTTCATTAGTATGGTCAGGCAGAAAAGGATGATTCAGCTTCACTCATATGATGTCTCCATAAATATGTTCATCGTACCCCCATTAAAATTTTAATGGAAAAATCTCAGACAGGCATCGTACGAGCATCATCAAATGCCGACTAGATTCAGGTGGGCTGCCTACACAACTCTTACGAACATCGGGCATTGCGAGCCAGCTTCAGTTGGACGGCTTTTTTCATGTTGCGAATTTCCCGACATGCCATGTCGCGGGTTTCGCAGGCAAAAGTCGCCTAAGTGTGACGCAGGCTTTAAGCTTATAATTTGACATATAGAAACTAAAATTACATTTCTTATAGATATTAAAAACAAAGGCAGAGTTTTTGGCTAAAAGAAACTGTTTATGTTTAATAATTGAACACCATATTTATAAACTGCTTGTCAATTCAAAGAATTTCTATATCTTAGCTATCAATTAGACTAGCAATAATAGTTATAATATAGAAAGAGGAAGACTAAGCTAACATGTAGCCTAAACAAACCTATTGAAACATGTGTCTAGCTATATTTTCTAAAAAATACATTACCTAGTTGTAAATTCTATTTTCTTACAAATTAAAAAAAAATTATCATAGTGAAATCTACTCATATTCATCAGAAGACAATGGTTCAAGCAGTTGAAAGAAACACTAGCACCTCAGAGCGAGGTAGTTATAGTAGGAAATTTCTCTGAGAATTATTAATTGAATTCAGATGTTTCTTATCTGCATCACTAAAACACAATACTATAATGGTTTATTCATTAAATTCAGAGGTAAATCTTACTAATAGCATCTCCTCACAGATCACCAAAATATTGACATAGGTGATAAGGTATGTAATGTACAACACGTTTGAGGTGGTTTTATTTGGGGGACGGCTTTAGTTTGGCCACAGAGGCTCTTTAAAAATCTGGTAGCTGCCTCAAATTGTAAGACCACACAGATGTTGAGTTATGGTTAGGTTAAGGTTGGTAGGTTATGTTACGTTTATGTTATGGTTAGGTTAAGTTAGATTAGGTTCGGTTCAGCTAGGTTCAGTTATATAAGATTGTTACATTTATTACCCAAATCCAGAAAAAAATCTAAGGCTGAGAACCCTAATTTTTGGGTTATAAAATTTTTAAATCTTATTTAACCTGACCTAACTGAACCAAACCTAACCTAACCTAACCATAAAATAAACGTAACCTAACCGAATAACCTTCACTTAACCATAACTTAACATATGTTTGGACTTAAAATTTGAGGCACCTACTAGATTTTTAAAGAGCCTCTGTGGCCAAACTAAAGTCGTCCCCAAAATAAAACCACCATAAACGTGTTGTACATTACATACCTCGTCTCCTATGTCAATATTTTGGTGATCCGTGAGGAGATGCTATTAGTAAGATTTACCAATTCAGATGCCCACAATTGAAGAAGGTGCACTATTTCTTTAGGTCAAATTATGAGCTTAAATGTGAAAAAGTAGGTCGAATTGACGCACAACTTATCAACATGGTCTGCAGTTATATGTTAGTTACATGAAAAATACTAACAAATAAATTTTTTGTTCCTGATTCTAATAGCCAATGGCTGTGCTTTCATTTTTTACATTTATAAAAAAATATTCATTTGATATCCCAGTGGCCAAATCGTGACCTCAATTTTTTGTTACATTGTAACTTTTTTATGTTTCAACCTAGAGTTCTAAAATTTACATGTGCAAACATATTATATCCAGCACCAAACGCCAAACCCATAAACAAGGTTCTGTTATTTGTCAATGTAGGTTAAGGTTTGGTTAGGTTAGGTTTTGTTAGGTTACATTAATATAGAAGCTATCAAATGTTCTCTATGACCAAAAGTAGAGAGTTGGATGAGGTTTAGTCCCAGAGACGAAGATGTAAACAAACGCCATTTTGGTGTAGATGTAAAATTTTACCTATCTCTCAATATAAACAATATGTACACTACCTTACGTTATAATAATCTTGAAATGCACTGGAATATCACCAATTATAAAAGTGATGCTATAATATAGAAATACTTACCCTGCTGTTCTGATTAGGTTTAAAATCATTCCTCTTGATAGCTAGAGTCCATGCGCGGGCCAATATTTCTTCCTTCGGGAAAGAAAATATAGCCACTTTAGGACCAGTAGGGTGATTTCCATTGCAACGAGGCGCACAACACCTGCTGAGCATGTTAATGTGAAGCACAGAGCTGCAGAAATTTGAGATTCTGTAAAAGTTCTTGAACAAAAGGGTCGTGACCGCGTATGGCTTTCCTCTCACGGCGGCCACTATATATAAACCGGCCCTATGGGCCGGTTTCAGGAACAGCTCGTCGTAGCCACTTCTGCATCGGAACCCCATGGTTCAGTTTCAAGAAGACATTTTTGGCCGTGGAGCGCGCGACGTGGGATGGTGTATGGAGAGAATTTCATGGTGCAGCTACCCCCGTGCGACGAGGCACTCCATGGCTTAATTTACGGACAAATAGAGCATCTTTGGGCATGAAATCGTAATAGGTACACTCTAAAACGTTTTTGCAGATTCATATCCTCAAATCTACTTGATTTTTTAACTCGTAAGCAAATAATTAATGATTTTCAGTATCAGAGTTGTGATCCCGTTACAAACGCATTGACACACTCCATGGTACACCCCACGGCTGCCTGCAGACAGATTTCCTGCTGGCATCTTATTTAACATTTCGGCGACGATTCAAGGCTCCTTGGAGAAAAAAGTAAGTTTTCAACTTTACCTAGCGATAGAAACTTGTGGTTAGAATAGATTTAGTGAGCCGTCGTGTAGAAATGGTGCATAGATTTAAAGTAGGGAGGTGTTTAAATACAGGCCGCCCAGGCCCGTCCTCTTACTTCATGCATTATTATCGTTAAATTTCATTTGTAATGAGTCAAACGTATGTTTTTGGCCCAATCAAATGAAACAGTATGAGAAAAGGAAACCATAGTGAAAATATCAGTGCATATAGAAGCAGGGAAATGTTTAAAACTTTGTTAACTAATTGTGAGGAATAATGGTCCCAATGTTTTCATTGAATATCCCCAAAAACTATGGAAACCTGTTGTTTGCTTTGAAACACCTTTCATGAAAGTAGACTAGGCTGAGTAAGTGAATGTTGTCTTTTTGTGTGAGGTGACTGACGGTTAATGAGGTTAGGTTAGTGGGCCTGACCTGCTTAGAGGAGGAGGTGCTGCTACTTGCTCGCGCTAACAAGGGATACCAGGTTGTATTTATCCATAACAGATATTTTATTGTGTTTTAGTGCGTCAACACAAGGGATACCAGGCTATATTGTTACCATAACAAGTATTTTATTGTGTTTTGTGTGTATTTTTGGGCAAAATTATTTAGATGACTGAGTGTGTTGTACTCAATATAGGCGAGGGGGTTACAGGTATGGAGGGTGGAGTAGTGAGGTGTGGTTCCTGTGGAATGGAGAGACAATGGATGGTAAGTGAATGTAAGTTGTGTGAAGTGTTAGCTAGAAATGTAGCTTTAGAGGAGGAGGTTAAGGAAGTGAAAGTTTTGTTGGCACAGACTAGGCAACAGATGCAAGAGGTAAGGCGGGAAGTTAGCGTCAGGTCACGAGCGTCAGGTCAGAGACAGGGGGGGGATAGTTGGAGGGTTGTGGATAGGGGAGGGAAAGGGAGGGTGAGCCCTCCCTTGTGTGAGGTAGAATTTCCTCCCCTGTGTGAGGTGGAGTGTAGCAACAAGTTTGGGTTGTTAGCTACACAGGAGGAGGAAGAGGTCGTGATAGAAGTAGGAGCAGGAGAAGGGGACAGGACACCCAAGGCGAAGATAGTGAGGAGGAAGTTAGATGGGAAGGAGAGGAAGGAAGGTGGGAAGGTGAGGAAGGACAGGGAAAGGTTAGAAGGGTCGCAGGAAGTGTTAGTTCTGGGTGACTCCAGGATTAGATATTTAGATGAGACTTTCTGTGAGGCCGACAGGGAGAGGAGGATGACGTGTTGTCTTCCTGGGGCTGGAGTGCAGGACGTGATAGAGAGATACAGGAGGGTAATGGAGGGGACGGGGAAGGAGGCGTTAGTGGTGGTTTACGTGGGAGTGAACGATGTAGGCAGGGTAAGGTCAGAGGAGCTAGTGGATAGGTATAGGGAGCTTCTGAGGGAGATAAAGGAGAGTGGTAGGAGGTGTATAGTGTCAGGAGTGCTCCCTAGACAGGGGGTTAGAGGCTGGTGGCTCTCACATGCCCTTGGCCTCAACGAGAGGTTGATGAGGATGTGTGGGGAGGATGGGGTAGGTTTTATGGATGAGTGGAGCAGGTTCTATGGGAGACAGGAGCTGTATGCCAGGGATGGTGTACACTTCAGTAGGAAGAGGGTACAGGAGCTTAGTGAGTGTCTTGAGAGGGCAGTTAGGCAGTCCAGTCAGGGAAACTAAATATTAATAGAGGTAAGGGTAATAGTGACAAAGGACGGGGTAAAGAGAGGGAGGTACATGAACTTAGTGTCTTTTATACAAACAGTAGAAGTGTAATAAATAAGATAGACACACTTAGAGGTATCGCATGTGTAGAAGAGTTAGATATTATATGTATTACAGAAACTTGGTTAGATATTGCAGGCAAACATTTCTTACCTGAAGTAGGAATAGATGGAGACACTTTTTTCACAGGGATAGAGTAGGGAGGAGAGGGGGAGGTGTGGCACTGTACGTTAGAAATACATTAAATAGCTATGTCAACACCACAATAAAAACAGATAGGAATACAGAATCATTATGGATTGACATTATTATAGGAGGGAAAAAGTTTGTTGTAGGGATTATATATAGGCCTCCGGATTTAGACGAAGCAGCTAGTGCACCCCTGATGCAGGAGCTTGCAAGGGCATCTAGGTATAATAATGTGTGCATTATGGGGGACTTTAATTATAGGAGAATAGACTGGGATAGTATGACAGGAGACGGGTGCTCGGAGGAATTCTTAAATATCGTCCAGGATGGTTTTTTCACACAACTTGTAAGGGAACCAACGCGACAGGGAAATATTTTAGATCTGGTCTTCACGAATAATGAAACTTTGGTCAGTCAGGTTGAGATAGGAGCTAGATTTGATGTTAGTGACCACCATGAAATTAGATTCAAGATTAATGCAAAGAGGGAGATAGAACAAAACACTGCTTTAGTACCAGATTTTAGAAAAGCCAATTACCAGGGCCTCAGATACCACCTCCAGAGTATAGATTGGGAGGGAATAGGAGTAGGCAGAGAGGAGGATCAAAACATTGAGGTAGAATTACATTATAATAGCATAGTTAGGGAAATTCATACAGGGCAGGAACAGTATATACCTAAGAGGAGGATTAGGTCAAATAGAAATGATCCAAAATGGATGAATAGCAGCATTAAAAGGGAAATTGGATTAAAAAGGGAATTAGATAGATAGATGGCTTTAAAAGACGGTTGGATCAGAGTATGGATAGGGATGACAGGTGGGATGGCTGAATATTGGATTATTCCAATGGTGGGGGGCAAGGAGCTGCCTCGTGTAGGTCATTAACTGGCCTCTTGCAGTCTTCTCATTTCTTATGTTCTTATGTTCTTATATAAAGAGAAGATACATTTTACATGTTCTGACTGAAGGCTATCACCAAAATAGAATAGATTAGTGTCATATACTCACCCATTGATAGGTCTATAGCACTTTACAGTCATACAGGGCATTTAAAACTTTTAGCCAACTTTGTACAAAAAAACAAAATATATATATATATAATATATATATATATATATATATATATATATATATATATATATATATATATATATATATATATATATATATATATATATATATATGTGTGTGTGTGTGCTGTACTTTGCATGACATGCTGTGCTTAAGGTAAGTGAATTCTGTCAATGTGCGCGGATTGTTTAGATCCGCATACACTGACAGAATATAGAATACAATATACGGTCGCCAAGAACATTCGCCGATGTGATATAATTATCGCTATTGTCTTTATTTTATCGTATATGGCGAAAATGGCGAGCGCCAGCGCGAGCCCTGAACTTATGTTATTGTAGATATTGATTGCTCTAATTAAAATGCGTTTTCTGCAGCATGGACAACGTTGCAGTCATCGATCAAGTTCTCAACGTTATTGATGTGGAGATTTGCTGTCCTCTCAAAGACTATTAGGGCTGATGTAGGGACAGCAAATAATATCATTACGTCAGCTGCTGTCCTCCATAACATCAATTCAAAATGAATTGCCTTTGGAGGAAAGCCCTGATAATGTGGAGGAGAACCACTACCAAGGCATTCCTGAGCCAGACTATCGGGACAATGTGGTGGGAGGACAAACCAGGAGGTCTGAAATTGCCAATAGATTATTTCCATAAGCACCTGGTGTCCTGTGGACCTTCATCACTGTCCTTGTCTGCCAGTGCGCTCCTCATTGATGCACTGATCCAAGGGATATATGATTTGCTGGAAGATGCTTTGTGTTGAAGGGAGAAGACTGTAGCAGAGTAAATCATAGTATTTGAGGTTGTCCATGCTACTGAAAATTGTATTTTCATAAGTTAAAATTTTTAGTGCAATTGTATTCTATTTGAAATCTGCAAGAAAAGAAGGTACTAGTCACACACAGGAAGTTTTACTTTAAAGTATGTATATTTCCTTAGAAAACATGTTTATTAAAAAAAAAATTAAATTCTTTGAAATAAAAAACAACCATTATTTCAACCAACAAATTAAGAAAAATAAAAGATAAGAATTTTCAATATGATTATCAATTGTCAGACCTCTGACACCTTCTAAAAACAGAAGTCACCAACTGTCTCATTGACACAACCAAGCTAAGAACCTCTCCATGGTGGGCTTCTTCATCAGCCTGCTGGACCTCATAGCTCTCCAGCTTCCTTTTTGCTAGCTCTATTTGAAGGCGTGACAGTTTATCAGACTGCTGGACCTCATAGCTCTCTAACTTCCTCTTTGCCAGCTCTATGTGAAGGCGTGACAGTTCAAGATTACTTTTCTCCACAATCAGCTTGGTGTCTTCCAACTTCTTTCGTAAGAAGTGGAGTTCTTCATCTCTCTTTGAGATGGCATCAAGGCACCCCCCCACCTCACTGGATGGTGATCGGGATGCCTTTTTCCTCTTCAAGACTGATTGTGGAGGATTGTTAGAAGGGGAAATGGTTGAAGAATGAGAGGATAAGGTTGCAGAGATAGAAGAATTAGGAGAAACAGAGATGGAAGGATCATTAAATACTGGAGGTGGTGATGGAAGGGTGAAAGTTACAGAAGAAACAGGTGGCACAGCTGGAGACGAAGAAGAGACAGGGGGTGAAGAGTGAGATGTGGAGGGTGTAGGAGGCAGGAGAATGGAGCTGGCAGAGAAGGCAGCTGGAGCAAAGGAAGAGATGGAAAAGGAAGCTGGAGCACTGGAGGATGAGGCAACAGGAGTGTTGGTGTTGGCGGGATGGGAGGCCCTTAGAGAGGCAAACTCTGTAAAAGATGATAATTCCCATTACTAAGTCATCATCTAAACATTGTTTCTTGCAAGCAGGACAGTTATCATTGTGATCCACACAATCTCTTTCCTTCTCGAAATCCTTCCTGCTAACCACTCGCACCAGATCTTCACAATTATTTTGCCCATCTTGAGATCTATTTGTTGATTTACTTGAATGACAATTACTGAAACCAAAGACTATTACCATGCACGGGAGCAATTCCATATTCTGTGTTCTGGTCCCCCATTGCCAAATCCTTAGCCATGAGGGAGCGCACTGTCTCCTGGTCTTGGCTGTACTTTGGTGGAGTTGGTGGTGGTCCACCCCCGGTTCCCCTCACTCTCTTCCTGTATTCCCGGTCCAGTGCCTTGGTTCTAAGAGAAGATATCATTTAATATTATGGAAGAAGGGGATACTAAATGTTAGTGTAAATTAGAATTTTGGTAGTGTATAATTGAGTGGAAAGTGCATAAAGCTGAGTAAATATGTTTCCATAAAATTGTTGAAGTAAACTCACACTGAAAGGTAGAAGAGGGGGAGCATTGCACAGCATGGCCACAATACCAATCAGTATTGGCCCAGTATAGAAAAAATATTCTGGCCAGTGGATGGGGTTACTGAATTGGGATGAAATGGGAAAAATATTATGGCCCGTTATCAAGTACGCAGTCGGGCCGATATAGAAAATGAATCGGGCCGCTGCCTGCCGCGGTGCATGCGGATAACTTTAATAAATCGGCCCGATACCGGCAGATGAACTTTACGGCGTAGGACCAATACAGGCAAATTCGGATTGCCGATGCTGGCCATCATCAGCCCATCGTTAAAATGTTTGCTGGGGACTCGCCTACGAGTGTGGTTGGCGAGCGGAAACAGTGGGGAAATACCCTTTTACAGGTCTGCCACGTGTCTTTTAATCCGCATTGTAGAAATGTTTTAATGTAAGTAAAACCATGGCAGACATGATCAGGAAATATGCATACATGTTTATTCATAGTATTATAATGTATGAAGAAACAGTAAACTTATAATGGATAAGATATATATAAACATATAAAGAAACGTGGCATACATATTTTACAGTGTTGCTAATAAAAAGCAGTACCTATTAATGAATTTCCCTTTCGTTCTGGATAATGCATCTTATCACTCAAGAAAACTTCACATATGACATATGATGTTGCCAGATACACGATTCGGGCCTCATAAATTTTTAAAATACGAAATTGATTTGAATTTGCGCGGCAAATCTCTACACGTGGCAACGCTGTAACACAGTTATTCCCCACGACGGGAACACCCCAGCCACATTTTAAGGTGAGTCTGACTATGACTAGAGGATTGGTGTAACACTGATGCCAAATTAGATTTTTGGTATTTCTTTTTAGAAAAATGTAGATTTAATAAAGAAATAGGCATAAATTGGTTTACAAATAGGGTGGTAGATGATTGGAACAGACTCAGTCAGCAGATAGTTAGTGCACAGACAATATGGAGTTTTAAGAGAAGACGACGACTTCATGGATGGGGATGAGAGGTGGGTGTAGGTAATAAGGGAGTATTGGAGTAACAGGAACTACCTAGTGCAGGCCTCCGGGCCTTTTGTAGCTTCCTTATATTCTTATGTTCGTATATAAGATTTTTACATTTTATTACCCAAAAGTTGGGGTTTGCAACTTAGATTTTTCTGGATTTTGGTAATAAAATGTAAAAATCTTACCTACCCA
>JAPQNM010002278.1:0-7500 GCA_029783475.1 Metacarcinus magister | reverse complement strand
CTCTCTCTCTCTCTCTCTCTCTCTCTCTCTCTCTCTCTCTCTCGTTATTTAGTTATGTATTTCCAAAGGTAAACTCTTGCGGTGAGATTCAATGTTGATGATTCTCACTTTTTTGTTATGCCCGCCTTCATTCTTCCTGTGGGTGTCTAGGCGTCCCTTGCAGTGGCGGCGATAACGTATGCTACTATTTGGTTCGTCTTCAGCTGGAGATGGAAAGGAAATGAAGCATGAGGGCGACGTGCAGGATGGAGGCAAGTGTGAGGGAAGGTTTCCGTTTGACTCAGCTTTGCCTTGTGTGTGCAAAGACGAGACTGGCGGGAAGGAGGGAGGGAGGGAGGGAGGGAGGGAGGGAGGGAGGGAGGGTCCACCACGGCCACCCCCTCCACCCCACCGGGATAAATGACTCACAGGATAATGTACCGGAGGGAGCGCGATTATCATTATCTCTATTAGTCACCAAGCTTAAAGAATATTTAAAAACGCTGGGTGCGGTTTTTTCCCCTTTTTCCCTCGGCAGTAGTAGTAGTAATAGTAGTGGTTTGTAGTGGGTTGTAGTGGTGGAACAGTAATGGCATGGTGAGTGGAGGGGATAGAGGTGGAATATGCAAAGGTCCAGTTGGAAATAATGCTCACTACACCCTGGAGCAGTGAGTGGAGCGGTGCGTCCAATTTCACCATCCCTGTCCTTGCTGTGATTAGACGAGAAAGAGGAGGTAAGGTGTGTCGGGATGTCTTGCGCTGCTTACAGTCGCGTCGTTTTGTTGGCTGGAGGGTAGCGGCGACTATCACTTCCGGGTGTCTCCTGGTGTGGCGGCAGGAGCGTGGAGGCGGAGGCATGTGTGCAGTCACGGCCGAGCAGTATTACGTCCTTTATCACCAATTTAGTGAAAACCCCAACAGAACAGTGGCCATGGATGAAGGGGAGGATTGCTGCTGTCTCCCCCACCCTGCCCCTGCCTTCCCCAACCCTGCTCCAGCCTCCCTCACCCTGCCCCAGCCTCCCCCACCCTGCCCCAGCCTCCTCCAACCTACCCCTGCCTCGGCCCACCCCTGCTATACCCTGCTGGAGGCTCAACGGGCTGTTTGTTCACCAAGATGGAGCGACCCCCTTGATTGCCTGAGCGTTTCCCGGTGAAAAAAAAGTGTGTGTGTGTGTGTGTGTGTGTGTGTGTGTGTGTGTGTGTGTGTGTGTGTGTGTGTGTGTGTGTGTGTGTGTGGATAGGTGGGATGGTGGATGGGTGGGGTGGTGGGTAGTGGGTGGGTTGGTGAAAGGTTAACTACACAATAGTTTAATTTTTTTTTTTCTTTCCTCTTATATTCTTCTTTCCAAACTTTTGCCTTCCTCTCTTCCCCTCTCCCCGTCACCGTCACATGCAACACTAGAATAACCTTCCCTGCAACAACACAACGCACAGGAGGGAAAAGAACAATCGGGGACGGACAGCGGCACCAGAAATATTCCTTTGTTATCCTCCGTGCATATATTCCTTGCCTCACTCCCCGACTCGTCTTTACCGTGAACGAGACAACCTTAATTTCTTTGAAGCACGATGGCGTTTGGTCTTGCAATAGAAGGGAGGAGAGGAAGGGGGATATAGAGACAGAGGAGAAGGAAGGAAGGAAGGAAGGCAGACAGTCAGGCTGGCAAATGTTTCCATGCTACTAACGCCTTAATTAAGACCAAAGTGTTCACGTTCATCTGCATCACATACACGTAGTACTGTAGCTACTCCCGTCGAAATACCTATAATTGGTGAAGTTGATCTGAATTCACACTCCACTCCACACCAATGAAGAGAGAAATAGTAGTGGTGTTAGAATGGGGCGGCGTGAGAAAGACTGAGAAACAGGAACTGGGAACATGGGAGGAGAGTAACAGAGAGAGGCGTGGAAAGGATTGAACGGGAGAGAAGGATGAGTTGCAATGGTTTGATGGAGGGAAGGAGAAGTGGTGGAGCGGATATGTGGGAGAGGGAGGGAGGGTAAAGACGAGAGAGAGAGAGAGAGAAAGAGAGATAGATAGATAGATAGATAGATAGATAGTTGGATAAGCAAGGAGAAGTGGGAGCAAGATGGGTGAATAGTGAAGAAAATGGGAAGAGGAGAGATGGTTGGAGGGCGCGGTGATGGGTGTGTCGTGTGCCTCGTTCTGGAGTGAGAGAGAAATGCTTGTGTCTAGAAGCTTGCACAGACGGTATGGAAAAATCATTACTACGTTTTGGTGAGCGTAAGTTTCCTGCATGTATGTGTGTGTGTGTGTGTGTGTGTGTGTGTGTGTGTGTGTGTGTGTGTGTGTGTGTGTGTGTGTGTGTGTGTGTGTGTGTGTGTGTGTGTGTGTGTGTGTGTGTGTGTGTGTGTGTGTGTGTGTGTTCGTTATTTTTTTTGACGGCATTCGTGTTCTTGTGTGTCGTGTGTAAATGCAACGCTCGGCAATGTTTTTCATCTTTTTTTCCTTCTCAAAACAAGTAGATACTCGTTCTCTGTATTTTCTTTTTCTTTTCCCTCTCTTCTCTACGTGTCCCTCCCCTCCCCCCGCACCCCCCACCCACATACATACTTTTACTCGCCAGCCTCTGTTGTCATTGCCTTTGAATTTACTAACATTTTATATCCCACTACCCTTTTTTCAGTATCACATGTAAGGTTGCGTGGCATTGGATTCCTTCTGTTCAATCGTCCGTCGATGTAACCAATAGAACAAGATCAAGTGAATCCTAAAAAACTACTTCATTGGATCGGATCACATTAATGTTTACGTATAGTTTTTCGCTTTCATAAGTAATGCTCGGATCACTTGATATTTTAGGAACAAACGAGTCACTAGTTGTTGTTTCGTTGTGTGTGTTACTTTGTGATTCACGATGTTTTACGGAACCTCTTGGTGGTTTCAGTAGGTCGTCAGGAGCGTTGGTTTTCTTATGGTAATGCGGGAGAAAAGTTGTAATGTTGACCTTTGGGTTTATATATATTTTTGTTCTTTCTGTCTCTCTCATTCCTTTATTCATCCGCCTTCCCTCACGCACTGCTTGATAAATTGCCTTTGACTCGTTTCACATTTACATTCTGTGCGGAGCTTCAGATTACGAAGCTCTGAAAATGCACAGATACGTAGTGCACGAACACTACACACACACACACACACACACACACACACACACACTCACACTCACTCACTCACTCACTCACTCACTCACTCACTCACTCTCTCTCTCTCTCTCTCTCTCTCTCTCTCTCTCTCTCTCTCTCTCTCTCTCTCTCTCTCTCTCTCTCTCTCTCTCTCTCTCTCTCTCTCTCTCTCTCTCTCTCTCTCTCTCTCTTTGCTAAATATATCGCTGGAAATGGTTGGCAGATCGAATGATTTGGTTTGAAAGTGATTAAACAATACATCAATAAAAAGGTCAAGTTAGCAGCAGGATTTTTCTGGTTTTGTGGTTAGTAAGCAAGATTTTCGGCGCTGCATTATCACACTACATACTCGCTTCCATATATCCAAAGTGTTATTCATGTATATACATGACTGTCACACTTATGCATGAAAAGAGTAACTTAAAATACATAAATAACGAAACATTCAAATTCAACAAAATTATACAAACCTACGCTAATCCTGTACATCCACAGTTCAGGAGTAACGGCATTGAAATACACATAAATTTGTTATGTTGCATTACCTTAATATCCTCCGCTTCAAATGAGGGACAATGCTTGCTAAGTGAGGCTTTGCAATAGTAATTTTTAAATACTTGCAATTAATGATTTATTGGTCCTTTTTACTTATTAATTATTTGATTATTAATTTATTTTATATCTTTTTGAGGCCTTCGTTTTGGGTGTTGGAGCAGAAAAGAATGTGAGAAAACAATTTGCCTTTCACTGCTACGTGAGTTCACCTTTCCGAACGCTACACATCTTGTACAATGTATGAACTCTCCACACTGAAGTGCGTCAGTGACATCCAGGATACAGGTGTTCATCGCCTCCCAGAACACTTCCACGATGGGGTGGCCTTTATGAACGTTTCTCCGCCGCTCATCACCTAACCCACCACCTCGCCACTGCACCCCGGACGAGGCTTTCTATCTTATATATATATATATATATATATATATATATATATATATATATATATATATATATATATATATATACACACCCACACCCACACACCATTTCACACACTGACGCTCACATAAAGGAGGTCAGGGTTCTCCGCTTTCCTCTCCTGTCAAGATTGCAAAGTTACAACTCCTCGGCATTTATCCCGTACCAATTATCTACTGGTAAACAGGGGTTGCAGGGTTTTAACAATAATGTTTCCACCCGACCCGGGATTCGTACCTGGAACCTCTTGGTTATGAAACAAGCGCGCTAACCACTAGACCATCGGGCCGTAGGAATAAAATATAAATTAATGTTAACAAAGAAGTGTTAAATCAAATGAAACGAATAAACTTAACACACTAATTGACCCTAAAGAGTTTTGTTGTATGCCCCCCACCCCAAAAAAACAAATAAATAAAAAATAATAATAAAGGTATTGAGGTGTATTCCCTGCGAGTCAGTGGTGCCAACATGAGGCGAGGCGTGACGAGGCGGTATGACGAGGGGCTTTGTTTGGCGTGACCACACTTCCGGCTGACCCGGCACACCGCACCACCGCAACTCAGATGACTGAACTAATAACAAGAGTCGCCATTACAGTCCCTCAAACCCTTACAACTATGTGTACAGTGCTATGTGTACCAAAGGATGTGAGGGGAAACAACAGGATGCCGCTCAATGCCACCCCACCTCGTTTTGCTCGGCTGCACACCTCTGCCAGGGGCCACTTGAAGGTTTCAATCCCACTTACACGCTTTGATACCCCACTTTTCCTGATATTGCTCTTCCTCTCCCATCGACCATCCATAGAAGAGATGAGGACGAAGCGACCTCATCGGGCTGCCATTTAGGGTCCAGTTAACCTTCGATAAAAGAGAGGGAGATTGGCTCGGAAACCCCATCTCCTGCACGCTTTACCCCAAAAATTGTCGTAAAGGCCTCAAGAGTGTGTTTCCCCGATTCCTTCCCTTGCCAGGCAAACTCGGTTAGGCGTGAACACTGGTATGGACGCAGGAACTAGTGTGGTGGTCTGGGGAGCGGTGTGAAGGGCGTTGATGGTAAAGATTCAGAGAGTGAGAGAACAGGTGTGAAGCTCCGAAAGAAAAGAGTGAGGGGAGTGAAGTAGAAGGGGGAGCATGAATTTTGTGGGTACAGAAATGAAAGGGTGACCTGTTTTTTCACGGTAAAAATGATGCTGTGTAAAACTTGATGTAACTTGAAGGTGGTGGGAGCTGCGCGCGGCGATGTGGAAGCTTTCTAATTTAAGAGCTTGAAGGAAAATTTGTAGGCAGTCAAAGGGATATTCAAAACTGAAGTAACCATCTTGGGTTTGGACTCGAAAACCAATATTCACTGTCATGTCATGTACGTGTAACCAATAAATATTCAGATAGAGAACACACACACACACACACACACACACACACACACACACACACACACACACACACACACACACACACACACACACACACACACACACACACACACACACACACACACACACACACACACACACACACACACACACACACACACACACACACACACACACACAACACACACACACACACACACACACACACACACACACACACACACACACACACACACACACACACACACACACACACACACACACACACACACACACACACACACACACACAACAGAATCAAAATATTTTCAAGTAAAAGAAATGGGGAACACATAACAAAACAGATGAACGGCATCAGAACAACAGATCTTTGAGGCAACCTTCGCACAGTGGACCAATCTGACAGGTTAGATAGCACCGGGAACACTCGGGCAAGTACATATTTCAAAGGACATTTATGAAGTGGCGACACAGGTGAGGAGAGGACAGGTGTTGGTCGTGGCTGGCGTGCTGCATCCCTGTAACACTTGAACCCGTGAAGAGGTGCCGGGCTCAGGTGGCAGCATGCTATTCAAGCACTAACAGACTACGAAACAAACCATGCTCAACCTTGTACCAGACTGAAAATTAAACAACATATGATTAAAGTGACTGCAATAAGATCCATACAGATGAATACATTGGTGAATAGGTAAACAAAACATCAGATACTGTGGCAGATGGATTATTTGTTGTACAGGAACAGATCAAAGAGAGCTGTGGTCATTTACTCCTCACTACACACGGTATCACGATGCACTCAAACACAAAACACGACGATTTGCAGGATGAGATGAGACGAATTAAGAGAAAACACGAGGATTGAAAGGATCAAATGAGTCAAATTAATAGATAATATAAGACTAAGAGGATTTAATGGAACAAACTAAAAGGAAATATGAGTATTAAAAGGATAAAATGAGACAAAGTAAGATAAAACACAAGGATTAGGAGGATAAAATTAAACAAAACACGATAATTATTAAAAGGTAAAAAAATGAGTCTTATTAAAAACAGAACTATAATAGAGAAAGTTTCGATAAAAATAAAAGAAAATGAGTTGACTAGAATTAAAAGAGACATTCAAAGTTTTCAAGAGTGACGATAGAAGCACTGCATACGTAATTATGTGATGCGGAGATGAATAAGGGAAGTACTGAACGAAACATCTAACAGAAAATGGGAAGAGAGGAAGACCTGATGGGACACTACAGGAAACTGAAACGTTGGAGGAAGAGACAAAGGAACGATGCCAGGAAACACTACTCGACTAACAACGAGAAGGATTATAAAAGAAAAAAACAAACAAATTCATGGAAAACTGTGAGTAACGAAAGCAAAAGTGGAAAATATTTGAGAACACGGTGTTGCATCTGAAAAATATGAACTAGAAAATAGGAAACAGCAAAATCAGAAATGAAAAGGCGAAGATACCACGACTATACAAGGAATACACATGAAAGATTACACAGCATTGCAAAGGGTGAAGGATATATAGAGAGAGACAGGATGGAAGAAACATTTTGGAAAATTGTTCATATAAAAGAATAAAAGATTACTTATGGAGGCTGGCCACACATATCATCGAATGGTAATATCTATACAGAGACTGAACAATGGTAAGTGATGAACCAAAGAGATTACCTGCGGATTGACTCAAGGCATAAGGAGAGGAACACATTTATACTGTTGGATTCCATGGAGAGGATTATCGAGTATGAAGTTATACCTTAAGATTGAAGGATGACACCAGTACTGAGTGACAAATGTAAGGAACATGTACAAAAAGTAAGAACGGAAGGAGATATTCGACAAGTGAAACACAATGAAAATAAGGAAATGATGCCAGAACGAAGGTTGAGAGATAAGCTGAGGTATTGACAAAACGTTCTGCATTTATGAGTGGACACCACACATTGTAGAGTGGCTGGAATACTTAGATGAGACAGGAAGGTTATGGAGGAACATATGAATGCACGATA
>JAPQNM010002277.1:5000-10000 GCA_029783475.1 Metacarcinus magister | reverse complement strand
AGAGAGAGAGAGAGAGAGAGACACGACAAAGGCGGAAACTGATCAGGTTTTAACGCGAGTACGAAAAATATAAAAAGAAAGAAGAGAAAGAGAAAGACAAAAAAATAAATAGTTCTATTATTTCGAAATTAACTTTTAACCTTCCGTCATTTCTGCTTGGATGAGGAGGAGGAGGAGGAGGAGGAGGAGGAGGAGGAGGAGGAGGAGGAGGAGGAGGAGGAGGAGGAGGAGGAGGAGGTATTAAAAGAAGAAGAAAAAAAAGTGCTCCACACCACACGTGCGCGCTCGCAGGAGAGAGAAAGAGAGAGAGAGAGAGAGAGAGAGAGAGAGAGAGAGAGAGAGAGAGAGAGAGAGAGAGAGAGACTCATACGGATGCTATCTTTCCCTCCTTATGAGTCAATTATCGCCTTTCTCTCCTTTACTCCTTCCTGCCTTCACCTCTCTCAAAAAGGCGAGGGAAAGAAACTATAAATAAAACCAGCGACCTTCCTCTTTGCTTTCATGTCTTCCTTTTCTGTGACAGCGTCAGGTCACCACTACTACCATCACCACTACCACCTCCTCCTCCTCCTCCTCTGTATAGGGTTTATATTCTTTCCTCTTTCTTATATTTATTTTCCTCCTCCTCCTCCTCCTCCTCCTCTGAGTTAACGGTCACCACTACTACTCTCGACCTGTGACGGGCTGTGGATACCATAAGGCTCTAATAGTTGGTGACCACCTTCGGGATTTAAGGTACCAAGGGTCACTGCTACAGGGGGTGACAATAGTGCACAGCGTCCTGCATAGGAAAGTGCACTACACACTGGATTGAACGGAGCTGGGGCCTGATTGACTGCTGTCTTCGTTAAAAGCGCCAGGCAAGGCCGCCGCACCACCTTTAGTTATCTACACTGTGCTCACACCTACTCTGTACTGTACACACACCACATAACCATCAAAACAAACAGTCACACTTTCACCCACTAACAAAAGTAGATGTAGTTAATATCTCCTTTTCACACTTTCCTCGTAAATTCCATGTAGTTTTTCTATACTACATGGTATCAATTATTTTCCTGCCAGCTTCGGGTGGAAGGTTGGGTGGGTGGAGAGGAACCTTCCACTGTACTATCCTTTCTCTAATTCAAGTAGTTAGTGTAGAGTAGTTATATCAAACAGCATTTGCAGGGACGCTAGGGTCTGTTGCTGTTTGTGTTCCCTTGTATTCTACTCCTCTTCACCCATCCATTATTTTCCTTCACATTATAACAAAGATGATGATGATGATGATGATAATGATGATAAAGATGAATAATAATAATAATAATAATAATAATAATAATAATGATAATAACAATAATAACAATAAGAAGACTAAGAAGAAGAAGAAAATCAAGATGAAGATGAATATGAATAAGAATAACAAGAAGAAAAAATACATAAGAAAAATCGAACTTATGTCCATCTTTTTTATCTCACATAACAAACACAAGTAAAAGATAATAATAATAGTACGTAAGAAAGAAAGAAAGATAACAAATCACACACACACACACACACACACACACACACACACACACACACACACACACACACGACCCACCTCCAAGAAGAAGTGAAAGTTCCTATTGGTTGACTTGAATATTAATTGAAACTGAACAACCAAATTGAATCACGAAGGGAACAATAGTCTATAATACGTACACACACACACACACACACACACACACACACACACACACACACAACATGCTATCTTCTATTATCTCTCTCTCTCTCTCTCTCTCTCTCTCTCTCTCTCTCTCTCTCTCTCTCTCTCTCTCTCTCTCTCTCTCTCTCTCTCCCTTCGCCCTTCCTTCACTTTTTCTTTTACCTCCACTCTCCCTCCTCCCCACCCCCCCCTTCTCTCCCTCCTGCAGTCCTCCTCTCCCATTAAAAGGTAGGGCAAGGACGAAGAGGTTGTCCCTGTCCTCGTCCTTCTCCTCCATGCCCAAAAGTGGAGAGAGAGAGAGAGAGAGAGAGAGAGAGAGAGAGAGAGAGAGAGAGAGAGAGAGAGAGAGAGAGAGAGAGAGAGAGAGGCGTAGTAGTATAGCATTAACACTATACCCATGGTCGTCCCCTCTCTCTCTCTCTCTCTCTCTCTCTCTCTCTCTCTCTCTCTCTCTCTCTCTCTCTCTCTCTCTCTCTCTCCTTCACGTCCTCGTCTGTATCTATCTACAAAGGGAGGAAGGAAGGAAGGAGAGAGATGAGGAAAAGGAAAGGAAGATAAAGAAGAACCAAGGAGGAAGTGAGAGAAGGAGGTAAGGAGAGAAGGAGGTAAGGGAGAGAAGACGAAATCAGGAGAGAGACGGAAAGTGGAATAGGCAGTAAGGAAGGAAGAAGGAAGAAGAGTACGGAAAGAAAAAGTGGATATTTAGAGTGATGGAGGAAATGGAGAAGAGGAGAGAAAAAAAGGGAAGTAATAAGGAGAAAAGAGTAGATAATTGGAGATAAGGAGGGAAGGAAAAATATAATGAGAGAGAAGAGAAGTAAGTGGTGGAGGTTTGTGTGTGTGTGTGTGTGTGTGTGTGTGTGTGTGTGTGTGTGTGTGGAGTACCAGGACGCACCGCACGACCTATCCAAACACACACACACACACACACACACACACACACACACAGAAACACACACACACACACACACACACACAGAAACACACACACACATCCTTTCACCTCTTCCCCATTACCATGCGCCACCACCACTACCAAAATCCTTCCCTCCATCCCCTCCCCTCCCCTTCCTTCCCTTCCCTTCCCGTTCCCTTTCCTTTCCGTCCCACACGTCACTCAAACTACTACTACTACTACACCAGCTGTCTTTTTACATAACACTACCACCACACCACCACCACCACCACCACCACCACCACCAACACAATGCACTACACCATCAAAGACACAACAACAATAATAATAATAATAATAAAGAATTCACACACCGCAACACCCTCAACCAATCAGTTACTACGAAGAATAAAATAATACTCGGCAATGCAAATTTAATAAAAGAAACTAAGAAAGAATATATAAATAAATCAAAGAGTTACTCGAACTTTCCCTACGGCCTATGACACCAATTTTGTGCATATCTTTGGTAAGCCTACGTCTGACCCGTGGAAGGCGCCTCTTTTTGCCTGACGCTAGTGAGAGGAGAGAGAGGAGAGAGGGAGAGGAGAGAGGAGAGAGGGGAGAGAGGAGAGGGGAGTGGTGGACGAGGTGCGCGGTAAGAAATCCCTCTCCGTTCTGGTATGCGAATGGTAGCGACATACAAGCTCCATGTTAATATTATAATTGCGGTTGTTGTTACTCTCCCCAATAATGAGTAGTAGTAGTAGTAGTAGTAGTAGTAGTAGTAGTAGTAGTAGTAGTAGTAGTAGTAGTAGTAGTAGTAGTAGTAGTAGTAGAGCAGATTGAATTCATATTTACTGTATTATTTCCTATATTATTCTTTAACCTAAGTATAAGGAAAATTCACACAATTATATTTTGTGGAATCCCTTTAAACAGTGATACACTTAATACTGCATTGGTAATAGTGTGGTCATTGTATACTAGCACAGAGGGAGGAGAACATCATTACCAGATACTTTAAATTCAGTGTTATGTATCCCTGTAGAGTGATACTAGAAAATACAAGGTAAGTGAAATATAGGAAATAATTAAATATATGTAAATTCAATCTGCTTACCCAAACTATCTTGAATCCACACGTCGTCGTTACCTTATGATACTCAAGTTCTTAATAATATCATAATAATAGTTATGTTTAGTCATGTTAAATAATAAAAATAATAACTCTTTAAAAAATCCCAATTATATTATTTTACACGTCATGCACATATAGGGACACGTTCAGTTCGACAAATCAAGTGGAAGGGGACGGAGCCTACTCAGTCCAACGTAAAACAAAACACTACTACAGCATTACTTAGTTGTAGTAATAGTTGTACTCACACACATCCTTCCGCCTCACTCAAACTCACCTGGGGAAGAAAAGAATACAATTATTAACACCTGACCATAAATATTGAGTCATCATAAACATTATTTTATAACTCATAAAAAAAAAAAAATTTAACTTTGAAATAATAAATAATGACATTAATATTGATTGATTGACATGAATACAATTATGAATGCATGAAGTAACACGGAAAAGAGTTAAGACAGGAGGAGGAGGAGGAGGAGGAGGAGGAGGAGGAGGAGGAGGAGGAGGAGGAGGAGGAGGAGGAGGAGAAAAATACATAAAAATACATAATAACAGACACCACAAGACCTGTTTGTCTATAACTAAATTACCAAAAGTAGATTGAAGCAAGAATCAGAATCAAAGGGTTGTCAAAAATGTGGTTCTGGGCACCTGTTCACTAGGATGCGTACCCTCTTTGTACGACCCTTGTACACGCCGCGTTAAGACCCTCTACGTCACTAATAATACCGTTTCGCACACAAACACACTCTTCCGCCGTGGCAGAGGGAAGGGAGTGTTTAGTAATGTGGCCGATATTCTTCCCACTTCATCATTTCCTTTCCCTTCGTTATTCTTTTTTTTCTGATCACTTATACACCTTTTTTTTCCATGACAGACACACACACACACACACACACACACACACACACACACACACACACAACACACACACAGGAAAACGAGCACAGAAGAAGATCAAAACAATGTGGGGAGAGGAAATGAGTGAGTGTGTGGGGAGAGAGTATGTGTGTGTCTGTGTAGTGTGTGTGGAGGAGGAAGAAGGGAATTTGCGAACTCGCTGAAACCATTAAATAAGTCGAACAGATTAGTTACACAAGATTAATTACTACGAAATCCATGCTAAGTTTCTGTTATTAGTTTGTTTCAAGGAACGCAACTATCTTATCTCTGATGATCTTTTTTCGGATAATTTAATCAAAACCAAACTAATCTTACCATAGTTTATAGCTTGTTTCTAATCTCCTTTCTTAAATATCGAGGTTACG
>JAPQNM010002276.1:22500-27289 GCA_029783475.1 Metacarcinus magister | reverse complement strand
TCCTCCTCTCTCTCGTCCCCCCCCCCTCTCTCTCCAGCGTGCTCTCCCCTCCCTCTCTCTCTCTCTCTCTCTCTCTTCTCTCTCTCCTCTCTCTCTCTCTCCTTCTAGTCCTCTCTCTCTCTCTCTCTCTAGTAACATACTTTCTTCTTTCAAATTTTTATTCTGGTTAATTTAGTTAACTATACTTTTTCTTCTTTCAAAAATGGACAAGTTTGATTGAAATAAAACGTTTAGTATTCGTATATGAAACTGTTTCACCTAAGAATTAATTCAATATATTACCTGATATGGTTCCACAATTATTAGAGTTTCATTATTTTTTAATACATTTATTCCAGTTCATATTTATTTATTAATACTGATACTTTCATCTCACTTTTTATTTTATAATATCATTACTACATTTACTTACGATACTTTAACTATAGTACTACTACTAACTACTCTACTATTACATTTTACTATTACTACTACAACAAATACTACTACTACTACTACACTACTACTATTATACTACTACTAATACTACTATTTATGCTATCAATGATTATATTACCAGTGCTAAACATTATAATCATTATTCATTATTATATTATCATAATTATTAATATTATTACTAACATTATTACTTTAATTTATTAAATCCCTATTATTATATTAATAGAAGTACTATTTGCTATCATTGATACCATTATTATTATTATATTATTAGCATTACTAGCATCATTCTTTAGTATCATTAATATCATATACTTATTATAACTATATTACTTTATTATCATAATACCATTATTATCTTATACTCAGTTAGTAGTAATACTATCAGTAACATTTCATACTTTTACTAATACTATTATCAGTTGTCTATATTATTTCTTTATTATTATCATTATTATGTATTACTATCTACCATTAGAACTATATGATAATTGACTGCTATCATTATTTATTAGTATTATATATTTTCATTATTATCATTATGATTAAACCCATTATTCAAATTCTCATTATTATATTATTATTACCCATTATTAATATTATTATTTATTACCATCATTATTATTTCCATTATACTACTATTGAATATTAGTATTATTAGAATTCTTATTTACTATTATTTACCATTAACACTTTATTATACTACTACTACTACTACTACGTATCTACTACTACTACTCTACTACTACTACTACTACTACTACTACTACTCATACTACTACTACTACTACTACTACTACTACTACTACTACTACTACTACTACTACTACTATACTACTACTACTACTACTACTACTACTATACTACTACTACTACTACTAATACTACTACTACTACTACTACTACTACTACTACTACTACTACTACTACTACTACTACTACTACTATACTACTACTACTACTACTACTACTATACTACTACTACTACTACTACTACTACGACTACTACTCGACTTACTACTACTACTATCTACTACTACTCTAATATTACTATACTACTACTACTACTACTACTATACTTACTACTACTACTACTACTCACTACTAACTACTACTACTACTACTACTACTACTACTACTACTACTATACTACTACTACTACTACTACTACTATACTACTACTACTACTACTACTACTACTAATACTACTACTACTACTATACTACTACTACTACTACTACTACTACTACTATTACTACTACTACTATACTACTATACTACTACTACTACTAATACTACTACTACTACTACTACTACTACTACTATACTACTACTACTACCTACTACTACTACTACTACTACTACTACTACTACTACTACTACTACTACTACTACTACTACTATACTACTACTACTACTACTACTACTACTACTACTACTACTACTACTATACTACTACTACTACTACTATTACTATAATACTACTACTACTTACTACTACTACTACACTACTACTACTATACTACTACTACTACTACTACTATACTACTACTATACTACTACTACTACTACTACTACTACTACTACTACTACTACTACTACTACGATACTACTACTACTACTAATACTACTACTACTACTACTACTACTACTACTACTATTACTACTACTTACTACTACATCTACATACTACTACTACTACTACTACTACTACTACTACTACTAATACTATACTATATTACTACTCTACTACTACTACTACTACCTACTACTACTACTACATACTACGGAACACGTAAACGTTAAATATTTTCAGAAAGTTTCCCCAAACCGGCTGCAGTTTTCTAGTGTTTTGTATAGTTTTTCGTTGTATAGTTTTTGTTTTCGAGTTTTTGTTTTTCCTCTTTCGAACTTTCAGCTTGCTCTTTTAATTCTCTCTAATTTCTACGTTCTAATTCAAATCTTGTCTCCTTTTTTTGCTTGTACGTTCACCATGTGACACCTTTCTTTATAGTACCTTTTGTGGGTTTTTTTGACCATAATGAATCATCTTGAAACCGAGGACACAGGACGCGTAAAGTAGAACATAATCACCAACACGACATTTCACATGGACACACAGACCTTAACTTATATATCAAATTACACTATGATGCTTGTTGCTTAGTAATAAATTAACTTCTCATGACGATCAATAAGCGCAAATCATGTCTACATATAAACTCAATAGGTCTCTTACCAAAAATATTGATTACATTACAGACTGCGATGAACACTCTTACCACCATCCAAGACATTCTGTGCTATCACTGAAAAACCTGCTTAATACTACAAACAAAATTTTTTATCAACTTCCGGGTTTATCACGTGGGTTTTATCACCTGTGTTAGAACCACCAGAGGGCATGGAGAGTCTCAGGTTTTATATCAAATGAATTTGTATTCCGAACAAGTAAATGAATAAACATTAATAATTAACGATAATATGGAAATAAACACAGTTAAGTTAACTTCACAAGCAGCATTTCTCGTATGTACTTCTGTTGCAATTTTACAGAACACCATTTAGTTAAGTATCAAGCTGTTGGAAGGAATTTCCAATATATTATCATATATACTTTGCTACAAAATAACACGGTTTAATAGGACAAAGAATATACTTATAGGAGACTTAAATAATAAATTACTAGAAACACCACTACAATACACCAACAAATAATGTTCTTGCATGTCCTTTTTTTTTTTTTTTTTTTTTTTTTTTCAAACCGTTAAACTTACTCTCAACATTATATCAAGACCAACACGGCTCACCAGACAGTCTACATGTAGGTGAACCATTCCCTACTTAATCATATCTTTACTAATTTTACTACAACTTCACATATGGCATATTGCAGTATGCAAATAAAAGACCACCTTCCTGTTTTTCTCAATATAATGTTCCCGCTAAAATCAAAACAATCTCACACAAAATTGAAGTTTTCGACAAATAAAAGAAGAAACTAACAAGCCAAACTTTTACCACAAAAAATTGGCATGATCAATGGAATATTTTCCTCTCCAGACAAGATATTAATCACAATTGTAAAATTTTTTTTTAGACACAATTCAAAGAATATATGATTGAGTGTTTTACCTTAAATAAAATTTGTAACTGAAAAAAAACAAAGATTAAGTAATCCATGGATATCACAGGCATTACTAAACTAAATAAAAACGAAGAATACATCTCTATAAGATTTTAAAGTTGGGGCTGTCTCTGAAACTAAATATAAGCAATATCGTAATAATACTAAATAATTACCATTAAACAATGCAAACAGACTTTAATATAAAGCAGAAAGAATTTATAAATTTCAAAAATGATCACGTAAAATTATGGACCACAATTAATTCAAAACTTTGTAATTAATAACCCGTAAAAGTACAATATCCTACTCATATTCTTTAAATTTTTGTTTATTTAATAACAAGAAGACAGAAAGCTCTGTTAGGAACCTTTAGAAATTGCAATGCTTTCAATTATTATTTTTACCACCAATAACTCGCCTAAGCTAGACCACATGTGTACCATCTCCAACACCGACCCTCTCAGCTTTCTTCACAGGTGACTATCCAGATGCAATGACAGTTCCATTAGTGATCACAGTTGATGACGTTATGATGTAATAATTCCTACAAGAACAAAAAGAGCCAAAGTACATGAAATATCTGTATCTATTATTAAAAAAAGCAAACACCAATTAGGCAGTACCTTAAGGCTATTCTCTTTAACCAAATCCCATCAACGAGGGATTAAATTTTCCTCAGTGCCGTTAAACATCTTAAATAAAAAGGCATGTATCATCCTCACACAAGAAAGGTCTAAAAAGACATTGAGTAATTACAGACGATATCATTACTTACTGTATTCTCTAAGATTTTTGAACAACTTATGAAAAAAATCTCATCCATATCTTGAAAGACACATACTAAATTCTAGACAATTTGGTTTTCGCCGCCGGCCATATGATGAACACTTTGATGCATTGAAAACTTTCACAGTGAGGAAATTTATACCCCTTTAGACAAAAAACATTCATCTATAAGCATTTTCCATAGACTCACTAAGCTTTGACACAGTTAAAACATGATATATAGTTACGAAAGTGAAATCATTATGGAATACGGGGTAATGTTTATAGGGAATTTCTAATTTATGTAATGTTTATAGCTGGTTTTGTGGATTACTGTACCAATAGACACGCAATCACCTAAATTCTCAACTCTGTATCTACACTCATCTATCCAATATGGTGTTCACAAGGGCAGTGTTTTCGGACCAATCCTTTTCTCTACTATATATCAACGAT
>JAPQNM010002276.1:0-17500 GCA_029783475.1 Metacarcinus magister | reverse complement strand
TGTGAGAGCAGGCTGCTGCATGGTAGAGACCAGGGAAGCGCGGGCCTATCCCAAGAAGGTGAAGCTCTCCGTCGAGGAGCCAGGATCATCCACCTTCGAAAAGGTGAAGGCCGGTGAAGGGATGCGTCGCCAACTGTCGTGTTCAGTTCGCATTCCAACCTCCAAGAAGGTGACGGCCATCCAGCTGCTCGCCGAACGAGTGCATCGTTGGGGGTGTTGTTTCAAGAACACTTGTTTCACCCCCATCGTGTCAGTGTCTCTGGATCCTGAAAGATGCCAGACACTGTCCACCAACGAAAACGAATTCGCTGAATGCCAGGTAATCCTGCACAAGGAAGCAATTCAACACCTGGATGCAGACACCTTTTTTAAGATCAAGGTGAAGAAAGGGGGCAAAACTCTGCGTAAAAAGATCTTTAAAACACGATATTTGATTCGGTGTTTGCAGGAAGTAATCAATGGTGAGAAAAACATTCATCTTTCCGTGATCATAGCTTCATTTACCCCACTGGACTTTTTGTTGAAGATCAAACCAGTGACCGCTGCGAGGGACATGGAAGCAGACGAGGCACAGACGAGTCAAGGTGAACCCATCCAGAGTGTGCACGAGACCACCGACGATGAGCACAGCCAGCTGAAAAGGCTGTTACCAATGTGAGGTGAAACAAGAAGGGCCACTTCAAGAAAAGGAAGAGGACACAAAAAAACATGATAAAGAGGCAGTAGTAATCGTACAATCAATAATAAAAGACAAATAAAAGTGAATCTGGAAACACGACTGGAAGATGAAGGCAAAGTAGAAAAAATGAAAATCAAATACAAATTGAAGAGAATGAAGAATTGAACAAGGATGGAACTACTTGGTAACGCCCAAGAAGATGCCACCGAGGAGTGTGTGGAGGAGGCCGTGTTGTCCTCCACACTCCCACAGGATACAGATATCAAGGACGCTGTCACTGACAACGTTGCAGAACAGGATAACGAAAAGAAAAGTGATAAGAAGAAACAATGGAAGAAGACACGCAGAGCCGAGGCGGACGTGGGTCTATTGATGGGTGTGTGATGCGTGTGACCGGCCAGGACCCTGACACCTCGACGGAAACTTGGACCGTGGCCTGCAGCAGGAACAAGCGGACAAACAAACAGAGGGCATTGACACCTGTGAATGAGGTGAAAGACAATGCCATGCCACCTCCACCTAAGGAGAAAGCAGTGCACCCTGTTAGTGTTGAAGTGCAGGCCAGGCCTGCTGCTAAAAACAAGGCCACACCTGCTCCACGCAGGAACGCTCGCCGTGCCCAGAAGGCCAAGCTCAATAGTGTTCGAGAATCTTGGAAGCAGGAGGTTGTGGAAGCCGTGGTGCCCGTGGCACCTCACATGCGGCGCTGCATCGTGGGGCCACGCGGCGCCACACTCAAGCAGGTGCAGCAGGAGTTCGCTGGAGTACGTGTGACGGTGCCGCCGCCACTGGACGCAGTGACGAACACTGTGAGAGTACGTGGCCCTCCCCGGCAGGTTGCCGGCACCGTGGAGGCGCCTCAAGGCTTCCTGCACGAGGGGGAGGTGATCGAGGCCAAGCTGGCAGTCACGCCACGCAACGGTGTCACGTGGTGGGACCTACCGGCACCACCCTTAAGAAGCTCCTGCGGGAGTACCCTGACGTGGCGGTGACGGTGCCTCCCCCGAAGGACCGTGAGTCCTGCACCGTGGCACTCAAGGGTCCCCGCCGTCAGGTAACAGGTGCCACTGCCACTCTTAACACGTATTTGCAGGCCGCGCTCACCGCTCACCGTTCCGCCCACCCTAACACTCACCACCCGGCTCACCTTAACACCCACTATCCCGCCTGCTCACCCATCCATCGCCCAACCCAACATTGAGGTGCCTCACCCTCAATAACCTAACTCCTCAACACCTGACGCCTGCGCTGCCATCCTGCGTCACCTCACCACGCATAAGGAAGGAAAAGTATACATTTTGGAAACTTCATTGTTAAAATTCGTACTCACCATCAACTATCTAGTCTTTGTAATTAATTGTATGTAATTTAATTGTAAATCTTTTGAACATTGTATATATATATATATATATATACTATCTATATATATATATATATATATATTATATATATATATATATATATATATATATCAATGTTGATTAACCTCTTTCTGTCAATAAAAAAAGAAGTCCTCCCCTGAAAACTGAACTCAAACACAAATAGTATAGTGTTGCATTGAGGCAAAACTTTGTCACTGTAATAATAATTTTCATAATAATAAAGTATATAAACTACATAAAAAAATGTGTGGACTTAACCTTATAATATAATCATTCCCTCGGTCTGGATGGAGCCTTGTGTCATTCCCCTCTTCCCCCCATTCCCCAGCGTCATTAAAAGGAAGTGAGAGCTTGCAGGATATCTCTCTCTCTCTCTCTCTCTCTCTCTCTCTCTCTCTCTCTCTCTCTCTCTCTCTCTCTCTCTCTCTCTCTCTCTCTCTCTCTCTCTCTCTCCTCTCTCTCTCTCTCTCTCTCTCCTCTCTCATGACGTCACAAAAGGAATCGCTGACTTCCGCCTTCGTCCATTACTTTCCAAAAATATGACTTTTCCAGTGACGTCACAATGCAGTGTTGTCAAGTCTAACAAGGTGACGTAAGCTGTGTGAGACTGGTGGTGGTGGTGGTGTTGTTGTTGTTGTTGTTGTTGCTGTTTTTGTTTTTGTTTGAAGTGTTGTTGTTTAAATTATTATTATTATTATTGTTATATTAAGTGTTGTTGTTGTTTTAATTGTTGTATATATATTGTTATTAGCACTGAAATCACGTCTATAATTACTACTACTACTACTACTACTACTACTACTACTACTGCTACTACTAATAATAAGAATAATATTAACACTAAGAAGAACACCAATCACAATAAAAATATTATCTATAACTTAATTTCCTTTTTCTATTAATGATGATGATGATGATGATGATGATACAATATAAATGTCAAGAGGTCATTTACCACTGCAAACATCTCTCTCTCTCTCTCTCTCTCTCTCTCTCTCTCTCTCTCTCTCTCTCTCTCTCTCTCTCTCTCTCTCTCTCTCTCTCTCTCTCTCTCTCTCTCTCTCTCTCTCTCTCTCTCTCTCTCTCTCTCTCTCTCATCCATCATCATCTTTTTGCAATTCCGCCCTTTATCACACTTTCCTTTGTGTGTATATATTTAATGTTTACTTTATTTAATTTTCCTCCCACGTTCAAAACATAATGTGAATATATGATGTTATATTTCTTGATTAAGGTTTCCTCCTTCTCCTCCTCCTCCTCCTCCTCCTCTTCTTCTCCTTCCCCCTCCTCCGTGATCATTTTCTTTCCCTCGTGTTGTGGGCGGACACTTAGATCACTTAAAGGGCGTGGATGGCAATTGCTCTCTCTCTCTCTCTCTCTCTCTCTCTCTCTCTCTCTCTCTCTCTCTCTCTCTCTCTCTCTCTCTCTCTCTCTCTCTCTCTCTCTCTCTCTCTCCTCTTACTCCTACACTTCTTTGTTCACGTTATTCTCTCCTCCTCCTCCTCCTCCTCCTCCTCCTCCTCCTTTGTACATCTGAACACGGATGTGAGAGAGAGAGAGAGAGAGAGAGAGAGAGAGAGAGAGAGAGAGAGAGAGAGAGAGAGAGAATGTTGAAAGAAAGCTCACATTGTAGTTAATTTCCTCTTTCTTCAATTATTTAAATTTCTTTGTATAACTGATATGTATTGTTTCTTCTATCTCTCATTACTCTCCTTTTCATTTTACTTTTTTTTTCTCTCTCTCTCTCTCTCTCTCTCTCTCTCTCTCTCTCTCTCTCTCTCTCTCTCTCTCTCTCTCTCTCTCTCTCTCACCCTTTCCCCTCACATTTACAAGGAAATACATTGTTTAGTTGTGCATATACTAGGATTCCAACCCTCCTCTCTCTCTCTCTCTCTCTCAAGCCAGGTGTTAAAAGGTTTATATTTTCTCTTCCTTCCGTTCATGTTCACCTCTTCAGAGAAATCTATGTTACACTTTCCCATTCTCTTCCTCGCTCGAGTGGAAGTCTCGTGGATTCTCTCTAAGGGAAAACTGCACCAAACTTTATTAATGCGGGAAGAGTGCCAGAATTACACACACACACACACACACCTCTCTCTCTCTCTCTCTCTCGCTCTCTCGCTCTCTCGCTCGCTCGCTGGCTGGCTGGCTGGCTGGCTGGCTGGCTGGCTGGCTGGCTCGCTCTCTCTCGCTCGCTCGCTCGCTCTCTCTCTCTCTCTCTCTCTCTCTCTCTCTCTCTCTCTCTCTCTCTCTCTCTCTCTCTCTCTCTCTCTCTCTCTCTCTCTCTCTCTCTCTCTCTCTCTCTCTCATTCTTCTTCCATTTTAACCTTTTATCTTTTCTCTTCTTCCTATCTTCCTTTCATTCATTCATCTCTTCTCCTTCTCCTCCTCCTCCTTTCACCTGGCTCTCTCAGTTTCCTCACCTCGTCTCACCTTCTCATTAACCTGTCCATCACCTCCACATCAGACACTGTAAGGTTATAATTTTAACACTCCTCTATCTAGGTGTCTCTCCTTCCATCCTTCTCTCCCTTCCCTTCCCTTCCCTCCATCCCTCTCCCTCCCTTTCTTCTTTCGTTCCTTCCATCGCTATGCATTCCTTCTAATGGGAAAGATAAGATAAGATGAGAGAGAGAGAGAGAGAAAAAATAAATAAATAAATAAATAAATGAGATGAAAGGAGATGAAAAACACACGAGATCAAAATATAAAAATGAGAAAATAACGAAGTGAGTAAATGAAATTAAAAAAAGGTAAAAAAAAGAGACAGAGAATTATCACTGATGCACTACGAGACAGAACAGAATCAACAGAACAAACAGAACACCTGAGAACACTTCCTTACCTGTACAGGCGACTAATTAACAGGTATTGCACGTCGCCTCCACACCTCACACCTTCCTGAAACGAGGGGAACAGATAGATAAGATAAGATAAAGATGGATAGACATACAAGTAGATTGATAGATTGATAGATGTAGATAGATAGATAGATAGATAGAGAGAGAGAGAGAGAGAGAGAGAGAGAGAGAGAGAGAGAGAGAGAGAGAGAGAGAGAGAGAGAGAGAGAGAGATTAGAACATAACCTTGAACTGTAAGAACTTTGTGTAATTTTCTATTCTCCTTAAAATAGCAATTAAGATTTACTGTACCCATATAAAACACACACACACACACACACACACACACACACACACACACACACACACACACACACACACACACACACACACACACAAGAAATGGTGTTAGTAATTACCATACATAATAAAAATAAAAAATAAACACAAGCAGAACAGCATTAAAAAAACATAACATTACAAGTTTTTTTATAATGTAAAAAAAATACAATTAGAAAATTCAGAACAGATATAAAAGGTTTTGCAATTTTAAAGTTACATTAAATAATAGGAAACAAAAGACTATTTAACTACCATACTATTTAACTACCATAATATTTAACTACCATACTATTTAACTACCATAATATTTAACTACCATACTATTTAACTACCATACTATTTAACTACCATACTATTTAACTACCATACTATTTACCTTTATTGAGTTCACTGTTAGATTTCCCTTCAATATAGTGAGCACACTTTCATGATGGATTCAGAAAATGTACAAAAAAAAACCCAGACATCAATATATTAAGGATATTTATTATTTTGTTAGTAATTTTCATAAGACAATTAACATTACTTACTACTACTACTACTACTACTACTACTACTACTACTACTACTACTATTACTACTACTACTACTACTACTACTACTACTACTATTACTATTACTACTACTACTACAAAACTACAAATCAACTATCTTCATACAACAAGACAATTATCATGTTTAGACAAGTATGGGAAAAAGTATTTATATTTATAAGTTACATTTTCGAGTTACGATTTCAAGTTTCATGTTTTTTTTTCTTTCTTTCTTTTGCAGTTACGAGGAATGGCAGACGAAAATGTGTGGATCTTAAATGAAGTCAAAAAGTTTATAAAGTGTGTGAATACTATGTGAAAACTGCCTTACACTGTTGGCAAAATACTTAGAATCAATACATATGCAGACGATATATATATCTCTCTCTCTCTCTCTCTCTCTCTCTCTCTCTCTCTCTCTCTCTCTCTCTCTCTCTCTCTCTCTCTCTCTCTCTCTCTCTCTCTCTCTCTCTCTCTCTCTCTCTCTCTCTCTCTCTCTCTCTCTCTCTCTCTCTCTCTCTCTCTCTCTCTCTCTCTCCTCTCTCTCTCTCTCTCTCTCTCTCTCTCTCTCTCTCTCTCTCTCTCTCTCTCTCTCTCTCTCTCTCTCTCTCTCTCTCTCTCTCTCTCTCTCTCTCTCTCTCTCTCTCCTCTCTCTCTCTCTCTCTCTCTCTCTCTCTCTCTCTCTCTCTCTCTCTCTCTCTCTCTCTCTCTCTCTCTCTCTCTCTCTCTCTCTCTCTCCTCTCTCTCTCTCTCTCTCTCTCTCTCTCTCTCTCTCTCTCTCTCTCTCTCTCATCTCTTCTTTCTCCTTCCTTTCTCAGTTATCTTATTTTCTCACAAGCGTATCTCCTTTCTTCTTTCCTCTTTCTCTGTTTCTCGTTCCATCTTCCTTCCATACATTGCTGTCACAACCATTACGTTTCAACACAAAACTCTTTCTTATTTTCCTCCTCTTCCTCCTCATCATTTTCCTCTTCTTCTTTTCCTCTTTATTTCTCTTTAGCGAGGAGACGGATATGAGCACAGCGGCAAGGGCTTAATGCAGCTTACAGTGTGCCCTTCACCTTCACTTTATATGACCCTCTGGTGGCAATAAAGGGAAACACTGAAGGAAAGGGAAGGGGAGGGGAGGGAAGGGGAGGGGAGGGAAGGGAAGGGGAGGGGAGGGGTCGTAAGCAAATGTTCGTAAGGGATAAAGTTCGTATGGAAAAAGTACGTAAGTAAAAGTTCGTATGCTAAAGTTCGTATGCAAATGTTCGTATGGTATAAAGTACGTATGTAAAATATTTGTAACGACAAAAGTTCGTCAGGACAGAAGTTCGTATGGAAAAAGTTCGTATGGAAAATATTCGTATGCAAATGTTCGTACGCAACTGTTCGTCAGGGATAAAGTTCGTCTGACAAAAATACGTAAGTAAAAGTTCGTACGCTAAAGTTCGTATACAGATGTTCGTATGGTATAAAATAAGTATGTAAAATATTCTTTTTGACAAAAGTACGTCGGACAAAAGTTCGTATAGGAAAAGTTCGTATAGAAATAAATCATATGCAATTATTCGTACGCAAATGTTCGTCAGGGATAAAATTCCTCTGGGTAAAGTAGTACGTACGGAAAAGTTCGTAAGCATGTTTGTATGGTAATAAGTCGTTATGGATAGTTGCTATACGAAGTTTTTCTATACGAACTTTTGTTCGAAACCCATGAGAAATGTGGGTGTGTCGCTGAGAGCCGACTCTGCTGACACCCACCATCACCACCACCACCACCACCCGTTTCGCTTCCGCCACCGACAACCAACATCATAACCTTGCACTCTGCCGCCGCCACCTTCCCGTTAACGCAAAATAATATACATTGAGCACACAGACATGATGAGCCATTGCCTCCAGGAATTATTTCAAGAATAAAGATCTTGTCGCCCAGTACCTTAAAAAGTTTCTTACTGGGCGACTGTTTTTCACCACTAGGAGACCTTTTGGTCGCCCAGTTATGTTAAAAAAAATGCACACACACACACACACACACACACACACACACACACACACACACACACACATATATATATATATATATATATATATATATATATATATATATATATATATATATATATATATATATATATATTCACTGCTTATTGCCAAAATGTAACTGTCATCTAGTTAATTATCATTTAGTTATCATGCCCTATCGCAAAATCTCTTTCGGATGAATTGTCTTTCGATCCATTAACAGTTCGTGGCCTGATAGTCAGCTGTGCTCAGTCCTCAATGATCAGTCCATAGTGTGGGAAATAGCCTGTGTCGCCGTCCACCAGCTGATGTTGATGGTCCAGAGGATGCTTACTCTGAACATGCATTTTTTGTGTGTGTGCTATCCCCATAAAAAAAAATAATAAAATAAAAAATAAATAAATAAATAAATAAATAAATATTTTTTTTAAATGGCTAGAGATAGACTGATCCCAATTACAATACGATTTATTCCATACATGACTGGCCCACATCTTCCAGCTACTTTCCTGCAGCCAGACAAAACTCAATTAAAGAAAAGAAAATATATATATATATATATATATATATATATATATATATATATATATATATAATGGCAGCTACTTGCCTGCAGCCAAACAAGAATAATCTTCCTGACACAGGTCTACATGTCCGCACTATATAATCATAAACTCATAAAAGTACATACAAGGTTCTTTGCCTGCAGCAAACAAACTTCAGCTATCATAAAAAGAAATAATTAGAAAGGGACTGCTGTGCACATGACATTTTAGAATGTGAAGTTGTGAGCCACACTGCGCACATAGTCCGTGATATTAATATCTCCATCGCGGCGTCGGTGTGCCAGAGTTGCGAGGCGATCACTTAGCTGTTCCCACCGAGGCTTCCGGCGCCTCAGTGCCTCCCGGCCTGCACCTTTGCCACCTCCACTCGCCAGTGTTCTTCCTCGGCCTGGATTTGTTGGATCAGACTGAAGACATTGGGATGGACACCAGCTCTTCCTGCAAACCTCCGGTGCCACCCCTCAATGCTGTTGTTCGTGCGACCCAAGCCATCGAGGGTGCGCTGAAACTGGGTCCACTCTTTCGGCGCGTAGGCTGGGGGCCTCCATCTGCCACCAAGCTCGCGGCCTATGTACGTACGTATTCTCGAAGTACGTGACTAGGTTGATGCAGTCGTCTGGCAGGGAACCGGCTACCGCATGAAACGCAGCAGGAATATCGGCGGGGGGTAGGAACGCGATAGCCGGCAGGCTACGCACCTGCAAAGATATTTATCGTTAGTTGTATTAATTAAAAAGGCTTCTGAAGGTGAATGTGCGAATGTGAGTGAGAGTCAGTGAGTGTGAGTGAGTGAATGAGTGTAAGAATGTTTGTGTGTGTGTGTGTGAGTGAGTATGTGTGAGTGTGAGTGTGTGTGTATGTGTGTGTGTGTGTGTGTGTGTGTGTGTGTGTGTGTGTGTGTGTGTGTGTGTGTGTGTGTGGTGTGTGTGTGTGTGTGTGTGTGTGTGTGTGTGTGTGTGTGTGTGTGTGTGTGTGTGTGTGTGTGTGTGTGTATGTGTGTATGTGTGTGTGTGAAAATCAAGCTGGAGTCCGACGTTCTGCACCTTCCTCCAGACGTTCTGGGCGAGGTGAAAAAAGCAGGTGGACTGCAGCTTTTGGGGGAAGACTTCTTGGATAGCGTTCATAGCCGCTCGCTCGAGATCAGTCATCACGGTGCCACCGAGGCCCGGGGCGTCTGGGTGACTCTCATGTATGGCTGCGCGCACTTTGCTCAGCATCTAAGAACAAAAGAACATAAGGGAAGCTGCAAGAAGCCTGCAGGCCTACACAAGGCAGTCCCTGTATAAAATATACGTATACATACCTATCGTTCTTATCCATAAATTTGCCTAGTCTTCTTTAAAAGCTCACTATTGACTGCACTAGCAACCTGATTACTGAGTCTATTCCAGTCATCTACCACTCTGTTTGAGAACCAATTTCTTCCTATTTCCTTTTTTTAATCTAACTTTATCGAGCTTGAACCCGTGCCTGAACCTACCTGCCTGTAGGTGTGTGCGCTCTTGTCTTGCAGCAGTGCGTATGCACAAGGCACTGTTATGCCCAGGACGGTGGCGTGTATTGTATACAGCTGCTGGAAGAGTACTGGAGAGATCTTGAACGTGCCATCAGCTGCCCAGTGAAGACTGTAGGCCAGATTCTGCAACCCCCAGTCACTGCTGTACAGTACTATCCTTTTGTCATTGTAGGCCTCGTCATCGTCGCTGTCATACAACAAGAAGCGTGTCGCAGGCAGGCTCCGCGACTCTTGGGTCAGACCAAGCTCCGGTGGTATGACGAGATCACCGATGGTCGCCGGCTCAGCAGGAGCTTGCCTTGCTCGCTTGCGGTAGCGTCTGATGCTGCGGTTGATGTCACCTTCGCGTGGCATGTCAGCCCTGGCAGCCAAGCTCATGTCCCTTTCAGCCGCATCCCTCACTGCATGCACTGGCTCCACGGTCCCCTTAGCCCTTTCTTTCATCACAGCGCGTGCTTTTGCACGTTCGATGACAGACTAATTTGGTGCATGGCTATGCTCCGCGGTTTTCACGAAGCCCTCAGCAGTCCAAATTCCGCGACCCTTACAACACATGCCCTTCGCCACGCTGCACTTCATGTAGGTCTTGTCTTCCCTTACATAATCTGTCACATAGAAAAATCCTTCGTGGGCAATCCGGGACCGCATACATCCCAACACCACTTCCATCTTGAAACTTGCAACTACACTAAACGGTCTCAGGCGACCTACAGCAGCCACCTTCGCCCACGTGAAACGCGCTACCTCTGACGATGCCAACGGCAACGACACTAAAAGCAAGATAGACAAGTACGGATACGGATATTGTACGGGTCCTGTTCGCGTTTTCCCGTTCTGTGACACATTTTTAGACTTACTCCTCCGCCCCGCTCTCCTCGTGGTCTGACAGCCAATCACCGATTGCCAGAATCGCTAAACGTGTTACCAGTTGTGAAACATTTTCTCCAAGACGCTTATTGTAGTAATAGTACTCATTAATGTGAATGCATGTCATTAAATGAAAAAATGGATGAGAGAGAGAGAGAGAGAGAGCGAGAGAGAGAGAGAGAGAGAGAGAGAGAGAGAGAGAGAGAGAGAGAGAGAGAGAGAGAGAGAGAGAGAGTTGTGGTGGTGCTGGACGAGTTCGTGATAGTGTAATTGTAGTACAGTAGTAGTAGTAGTACACACAAACGCGCGCGTCTGTGTGTACTACTATAAATACTACTACTACTACTACTACTATCCTCCATACAAAACAACTATTACTACTACTACTACTACTTCCCTCATCCACATACTACTACTACTACCCTCCTCCATATGCTGCAACTACTACTACTACTACTACTACTACTACTACTACTACTACTATACTACTACTACTCTCCATATACTACTATTACTACTACTCTCCATATACTACTACTACTACTACTACAACAACAATTACACCACCATCACAACCACCACCTTAACACACACACACACACACACACACTCTCATCAGGGTCGGCTCTCAGCCCCACCTTTTCTCATGGGTTTCGAACAAAAGTTCGTATAGAAAAACTTCGTATAGCAACTATCCATAACGACTTATTACCATACAAACATGCTTACGAACTTTTCCGTACGTACTACTTTACTCAGAAGAATTTTATCCCTGACGAACATTTGCGTACGAATAATTGCATATGATTTATTTCTATACGAACTTTTCCTATACGAACTTTTGTCCCGACGTACTTTTGTCAAAAAGAATATTTTACATACGTATTTTATACCATACGAACATCTGTATACGAACTTTAGCGTACGAACTTTTACTTACGTATTTTTGTCAGACGAACTTTATTCCTGACGAACAGGTTCGTACGAACGTTTTGCTGACGAACATTTGCATACGAACTTTTTCCATACGAACTTTTACGCGTACGAACATTTTTCTAACGAACATTTGCACGACGAACATTTAACCTTACGATTTTTTTCCATTACGATTTTTTTCCATTACGAACTTTTTACATGATGAAATTTATACCCTACGTACTTTATCCTGACGTACTTTAGGCAAACGAACTTTATCCTATGAATTATTGCCATACGAAGTTTTTCTATACGAACTTTTGTCCGGAACCCCGGGTGGTCGCCTCTTCACCTCTAGCAGCGCTGCTCGACATCTGCACAAACTACCCTCCACCTCGATAGAAACCCTAACCATAATGTATATACACTGACGGGTTCTTAGTCAGCCCGTGCTCTTCCTCCCGGAGGAGCGATAGGGAAAATGGCAGAGAGAGGTAGGTCTTTACTCTACCGTGGTTCTAATGCGAGTTTTTGTATTTTGTCATCTCCACCCAAGAACCACGCATTCCAACAGGTCCTCAGACTTGTTGGGGGTAATGAGGATATTCTGTTTGATATGCTTTTGCGACGGAAATCAATGTCAAAAACATTCGAAATTAATGAAAATCTATACGAAAAGTGTGGGTTGACATTCGGTTCGTTTAAAACTTGATATATCTCCTTTCCTTTATAATGCACTGCAAATTCAATCTTGTTCACCTTAATTTAAATAGTTATGCCGCTGAATTACAGAAAAAAATGTATGATTTTTTTGTTTAGGTTATGTTAGGCTTATAGTTAGATTTAGTTATGTTTAGTTAGGTTTGGTTGGGTTAGTTTTGGTTAGGTTTATTTAACTGCATCTCTGGGAAGGTTATGCTAACAAAGCAATTTTTATTCGGTAAATTTTTACATCTTCACCAGAATGGCGTGTGCTATCGAGTGGTTAAGGAAACGAATATTTACCAAAGTGTGTTATTTATATATAGGTGCATTCTGGTGAAGATGTAAAATTATACCAGATAAAATTATGGTAATAGTAATAAAATAAAAACATCTAAGACACCCTTGAAACAATACAGTTTTCTGCCACAAAATGTAAACAAAAACATCCTCAGCAGCAGACTTAAAGGATGGTGGGACAAAGAGGTGGAGGAAGCGATAGCTAGCAGAAAGAAGGAAAACAGGATACAGAGAAGGCTGAATAAGAAAGTAAAGAAACAAAGAAGCGAATACCAGCAAGAATGGCAAAATGCCTGGGAGAAATACAATAAGGCGAAGAAGGAGGCTCAAATTTTGGTAAAGAAGAAAATTACAAAATGGGAAGAAGACCAAGCCAAGAAACTTAACGACATGCCACGTAGGGAACGAGAAAAGGAAGGATGGAGGAGACTGAAAAGGAACCTCGGGAAAGGAGTATCAAGTGATGAGGTGAAACTACAAGTTGACGGAAGAGAAACAAGGAATAGTGAAGAGATAAAGACTGAAATAGAACGTTTTTGGAAAAAAGTGATAGTGAAGAACACAGAAGAGGAGACACAAGAAGACATAATGATCTACAGCAACACAAAGGACATGGAGGCCGTACACATAAAAGAGAGAGACGTGGAAGAGGCCTTAAGAAAAATTAAATTGGGAAAAGCCGGAGGAACTGATGGCATCCTCGGGGAATTTATAAAGTATGGAGGAAATGAACTTAAAAAGGAATTGAGGAAGTTATTTGGAAAAATTTTAGAGGAAGGAGTGGTACCCGGAGACTGGAAAAAAAGTAGAGTGACTTTAATTTACAAAGGAGGAGGGAAACCGAAGAATAACATTGAAAACTATAGGCCCATAGCAGTAATGAATGTGATGGTGAAAGTGTTTGGTGTAGTGATAAATGAAAAGCTAAAACAGTGGGCAGAGGAAAATAAGATATGGGGTGAAGAACAAGCAGGTTTCAGAAAAGGAAGAGGAGGACTGGAGAACTTATTTGTTATAAGAGACGTGATTGAAAAGAGTAAAGTAACTGGAAAAGAACTGTATTTGGTATTTTTGGACATAGAAAAAGCGTATGACACTGTTGACAGAAAAAGATTAAGCAGCCTGCTAAGACATATCGGAATGGACAGGAAAGTCGTGAAAGTGATAGAAAACTTATATGAAAATAATGAAGTGAAATTTAGTCTTGGATCGGTGAGCACGGGATGGCTGGAGAACAATGTGGGAGTAAGACAAGGTTGTGTGATATCCCCAACGTTATTTAACATATATCTGGAGGAACTGATAACAAGAATTAGAATGAGCGGCAGAGGTGTAGAAATTGGAGGCAGCAGACTAGGGTGCTTAGCATATGCTGATGACGTGGTACTCATGACGGATAACAAGGAACATATGGAGGAACTATTGCAAATAACAAACCACTATGGAAAAGAATGGAAGCTAAGGTTCAGTTCGCGAAAGTGCAAAGTGATTCAGATAAACGATGAGCGGAACAATCAATGGGTGCTGGGAGACAGTGTATTAGAGGTGGTGGAAAGGTACACTTACTTAGGAATGGAAGTCAGCAGTAAAGGCATAGGCGAGGAAAGACAAAGGAAAATTAGTGAAGGCAAGGCAAGGAGAGCAGCAGGGATGATCCTGAATGGAGGAAGTAGGGTGATTAATAAATATGAAGTCGGCAGGAGTCTGTGGAAGGGTATGGCAGTCCCACATTGTTTATATGGAGCCGAGGTGACAAAATTCACAGAGAAGGACATCAAAGAACTAGATAAAGTGCAGGACATGACAGGTCGGTGGGCTCTGGGAGCCAATAGATGTACAGGTTTGGAGGCAGTAAGAGGTGATATGGGGTGGAGTACCTTCAGGGAAAGAATTGCCAAGGGAAAACTGTCATTTATCAAGAAAATCGAAGGGCTCCAAGAAGATAGATGGGCCAAGAAAATCATGAAGGAGAACAGGCCAGGATCCACTTGGAGGAAAGAGGTTAATAGATGGAAGAGAAAGGAAAATCTAGAAGAAGAGTGGAGTAGATTGAAAGTGAGGGATATAAGAAGAAGGATAGAGGACAATGGATGTAGAAAGTGGAGATCAGGAATTGAGAAGAAGTCTACACTAAAGTGGTACAGTAGGAAACAGAAACCTGGGAGGATAGAGTGGCACGTAGGGGATTGGGGAAGTAAATTACTGTTTAAGGCAAGGACAGGCACCTTAGAACTGAATGGTAGAAATAGGGATGAAAAGGAACAGAGCTGTGGATTATGTAAGGGAGTGAAGGAAACGGTAGAACATATGGTAGTGGTTTGTGATAGATACGAAGAAGAGAGAAGACAGCTGGTAGAAGGAATTACAGAGATTATCGGGGGGGAAGAATGGAGCAAGAGATGAAGTGGATGGAGGAATCACTACTGTACTTGGGGCTGATTTCACAGTCGTCTGGTAACATTCTTAACCACAAGCCTTACCAACCTGGTAAGAATCATTACCTACACCTCAATCCGATTTCACAGTCGTTGTTTTCGTGGTATCGGCAATCCCCAACCTGATGACGATCATAACAAAACGAATACCTCTGATTTTGCAATGTTGGTATGCCGGAGCAGCGGGAAATGTAATTATTGCATCAGCTGAGCGGAAGACAGGCGACAAAATCATAATAAAAAATATTTGAACACTGTGAAGGCATTAAATTTAATATTTATATGTTAAGAGAAAGAAGATATATATTATTTTGTAACATGGAAATATTTGTTTTACTAGTCATGCTTCATTAAAAGCATATCTAAGAGAAAGGCTATATATATTTAATTAATTTGAAATATGGAAATAGGGTTAAGTATAAACATATTTATTTCATATAATTCATTTGTTTCTTTACTTTCCTAACTTTACTTGAATGTACCAGTTTAATTAATGAAATATATATAATATCGTATCTGAGTTGTGCTAAAATTTCAACCCAAAACAGACATTCATAACTTAACCTAACCTATTCTCCTCTACTTTATAACCTAACCTATTATCCTCTACTTTATAACCTAACCTATTGTCCTCTACTTTATAACCTAACCTATTCTCCTCTACTTTACAACCTAACCTATTCTCCTCTACTTTATAACCTAACCTATTCTCCTCTACTTTATAACCTAACCTATTCTCCTCTACTTAATAACCTAACCTATTCTCCTCTACTTTATAACCTAACCTATTCTCCTCTACTTTATAACCTAACCTATTCTCCTCTACTTTATAACCTAACCTATTCTCCTTGAAGGTTGTTCACAGCCTGCACTGGTTTCCTGATGCTGATATAACTGCCACATTAATAAATCAACTCAACTACTATTTTTCTCAGTATTTCGGTAAATAGCATCTTCCAGACATCCTTATCTATTTCATCGTGTAAATTTTTCATCTTTCTGAGTATTTAGATAGTTGAACTAGATAAGCAAATTAAGAAATAACCGTAATATTAAAATTTAAATGATTATGGGGTCTAGCGGGCGACTCCCCCGGTTAGGACGTTAGGTTAGATTAGGTTTGATTTATTTTTGGTTTGATCCTTTTTGCCGAAAAACGGTTATCATATTAATTCAAAATACATCGAAATCTATCGGAATAATATAGTTTTGTCTTGAAAATAAGAGGATACTGTTTTCCGAAAATGATTTTGTTCTCTCCCTCGTTGACTGGTGCGTTCACGCCGCCATACAAATTCTTTAAAAAAAAATTCATATTATCATTATACCCCTACAACATGTTGTTGTATTGTTAAATAATTGTTCACATATTTTTCAGAAAGTAATATAACTATATGGGGATAAGAATTTGTGTTATTTGCTAAAAATTGCTTTGTTAAGCTCCATTGGGGAGGTCCCCCAGCTCCCAAGCCTGCGTTACCAAAGGTTCCAATCTCTGGTATGGTTTCAAACAAACAACACCGCGAAAGACGACTGTGAAATTGGATTTGCTGATGGTGGTGGAGATCGCTGCTCATTGGTAACGATCTGAACAATACGAAGCGACTGTGAAATTAGCCCTAGGATTGTATGGAGACAACGAAACTGAAAGAGTGGTGAAGTGTACTAAAAAGTTTTTGTTGCAGAGTTGGGAAAGGAGAAAGAGACTGACTGAGCAAAATTGAGCAGCAAAATCTATAGAAAGAGATAGAAGAAAGAAGTAGACGGGAGACGACCTACAAAGCGATATCAAGCGGAATAGGTCAAAAGAAGAAGCAGCAGCAGCAGCAGCAGCATCTCTGCCGTGTGTGATGTGAGTTGTTATTGTGTTATAATATGGAATAGATATTTGCACCACGGTCGTCTTTACATAAGAACATAATAAAATGATGTAAAATTTTAGGTATTATTTTACATCTTCACCATAACGGTCTAGAGAATTCAGGGTTATAGTTTTGCATTACCTGATGCATTTTGAGGTTTTCTTAATTACATTTCCGTCGCAAATTGTTAGTTAGTGAGATATTCAATGTTTTCTGTGAGACCTCTTCGAAAAATAAAGTTTAGTTTGGTTTAAACAAGGTTCTGCTATTTGTCAATGTAGGTTAAAGTTTGGTTAGGTTAGGTTAAGTTAGGTTACATTAATATAGAAGCTATCAAATGTTCTCTATGACTAAAAGTAGGGAATTGGAAGAGAGGCAGTCCCGATACGTAGACGTAAACAAACGCCATTATGGTGAAGATGTAAAATTTTACCAAATTTTACATCTTCACCATAATGGCGTTTGCTTACGTCTACGTATCGGGACTGCACCTCGTCCAACGAGAGAGAGAGAGAGAGAGAGAGAGAGAGAGAGAGAGAGAGAGAGAGAGA
>JAPQNM010002274.1:125000-139583 GCA_029783475.1 Metacarcinus magister | reverse complement strand
GTACATGAACCTTTATTTACTTGTTATGATTATGTAGTGATTAAACTTTTGCCAATACAATGCTTGGAGTATTACTATGGGTGTGATGAGAACAGTCCAGTGAAGTGTGATGTCTGATAATTCACCTCCTGTTATAATTAAAAAAAATTTTTTTTTCCCTTACTCGTGGCGCCGGTAGGCTTAATGGAGGCCTTAGATGGTCGGCCTCCGCCCATTAGTAGCGCGGGTTAGATTTTTTAAATGACGCCTCGTTTCATATAAAGAGGCTCATGCTGCCAGCGGAAGCTCCTTGAGCATATAGCTTTGCAGTCCCGTCGAGGATAGTGTTATGGCAGCATGTGGGTGATCTTAGGCCACTCAGTGATATTAGCAAAGAAAAGTGACCAGCACATGCCGGGGCTTGAACTTGGAATCCTGAGCTGGTATGCCCGACTGCTAGCCACTAAACTACCGCCTCCTCCTTACCTAGTTGTATTATTGTGTTTTCAGTCTAATGAAAAAATATGCACATTGAAATATAAAAGTTTCCTTTCTAATGAATATTATTATTTTTTGTCTTCCACAGGAGTCAGCAACCTGAAGGAGTGTATCAAGGGAGCAAAGCACGTTCAAGAGTGTGTCTTTGAAGATGTAGAACTGAAGAAAAAAGTAAGGCATATATTATTCTGTTAATGCCATCTTCATTCACACATATTTCCTTTTTCCTTTTGATTTTATTTAATTGCTGAGCTGACGACCTCTATCCTCCTCTGTGTTGCAGGTCTTCATGGAGATTGATCAGCTGGTGGGACCTAACACTGTGTTGTCCTCCTCCACGTCATGTATTGTGCCCTCCAAGATCTCTGCAGACCTCACTCACAAGGCAAACTTTATCGTCTGCCATCCAGTGAGTGTCATGTTTCCTTTTCTGTCACTTCAAACTTATACTCGATTGGATATATTTGTCACTTATTGGTAGCCTTTCTGTTACAGTTGAGAATTGATTTAAGATTATAGATATATAGTATGTATTACATGCAGGAAGGGAGAAAAAGCTTTATAGATGCTACTTGAATTGAGAAAGGCTTTTACTTGTTATATTAATTAATTAATTTATTTTTATATATTTTTTGACAAACATACTTAAACGCCATAACTGCTGTTCTATGTTTATGTGACAAGTGATTGAGAATGGAAGTAGAAATTTAGTTACTGTTCTTATGTTGTTTTTTGTTGTTGTGTGTTTACATATGTGCCTTACAGGTAGCATGAACAATGTTTGTGTGTGTTTTGCAGGTTAACCCTCCATACTATGTGCCAGCAGTGGAGTTAGTGCCGGCTCCCTGGACCTCTAAAGATGTGATGGCACGCTCACGGGAACTCATGGTGGAGATTGGACAGTCCCCTGTTGTCTTCACTAGAGAGATCCTTGGCTTTGGAATCAACAGAATACAGTGAGTAAACTGTTGTAATTTATGGGTATTCCCAGGAGTTTGCAGACTTTGCTGAAGTTTCAATGAGATTCATGGAAGCACAATGCCATGTGAATACCCAACATACTCTCATACACTTACTCTCGCACCCTCATCTGTCAAATGTTTCGGAAATCTACCCTCCAGTTGTATAGTGAGATGCATCTTATAGTATCTACTTTTGAACTCATCATTTCAGATTCTCTTCAGGTGATCAAGGCACCTCAAGGTGCTGCATTTGACCACTCATCTATCTATATATGATGTCTGTTCCTAAGAAAATTTTATTTAATGGATTACAGGTACAGTAATCTTTCGATTATCCGTCTTCGAAATATCTGTTGTGCGACATTATCTGTCACACGATCTTGTGCCCTTTTAATGAAAAAAAAAAACTATGCGCGATACATCTTTTCGCTGGTTACGCTTATGCTGGATACACATGATCGTGTATGGATTCCTGTGTTGTGTACGTATAAGAACATAAGAACACAAGAAATGAGGAGACTGCAAAAGGCCAGTTAATTACCTACACGAGGCAGCTCCTTGTCCCCCACCCTTGGAATAATTCAATATTTAGCCATCCCACCTGTCATCCCTATCCATACTCTGATCCAACAATCTTTTAAAGCTACTTATTGACTCAGCACTTACTACGTGTCTACCCAGCCTATTCCAATCGTTCACGTTTCTGTTAGTGAACCAATATCTACCTATGTCTGTCCTGAATCTAAGTTTTTCTAGCTTGTACCCATTTCCACGTGTCCTATCCTGACTACTAAATTCTAAAACCTGATCAATGTTTCCCTTATTAATTCCTTTTACCCATTTGAAAACCTCAATCATATCCCCTCTTGCCCTCCTTCTCTCTAGGGAGTGGAGATTAAGACGTTTTAACCTATCTTTGTAAGGTAAATTTCTCAGCCCCTGAATCATCTTGGTCATTCTTCTCTAGACTGCCTCCAAGGAGCCTATATCCTTCCTATAATAAGGGGACCAAAATTGAGCTGCATAATCTAGGTGGGGTCTAACTAGCGCTAAATACAACCTCAAAATGACCTCAGAACTCCTATTTGTCACACACCTACTAATATATCCCAGTATCTTGTTGGCCCTATTTCTAGCTATAATACACTGTTTCCTGGGGCGCAAGTCGCTGCTTACTTGAACTCCCAAGTCCCTCACACTGTATGACCTTCCTAAGGTATTGTCATTTAATGTGTAGTCTACAGGCCTATTACCTTTACCTACGCTCATAATGCTACACTTGTTAACATTAAACTGCATCGGCCATTTCTCTGACCACTCGTACAGCCTATTTAAGTCATCCTGCAGCATCCTAGTATCATCTATATTCTTTACCAGTCTTTCCATCTTTGTGTCATTGTCAGGGCCGAGGTGACTACCAATTAATATTATGCTTCTATAGAGTTGTGGGGAAGAAAAATCATGGAGTATGATACCCCGAATATATTTACACACACAATAATAGCAAACAGTAGGCTAACAGCCAAAATAAATCACCAACGATGATCTGCTTGTAAACAATTACCAGAGCAGGGGTATGGCACCCAAATAACTCCCTGAACAGCTGTCTGGAGGGTGAGATGCATGGCAGCAACACTCGGCAACGTAGATTGCACCTCAGACAGCAGGGAGGGTCGAATGGTGTAGGTACAGTTGAAGGGCGCACTGGAAGGGAGCCCAAGTCTTCAGAAATGCCTTCGGAATGTTGAGAACCAGCAGCAGGTGGTGAGGTGTTCTCAGGTGAGAGAGCTGAGGCGTTCTGTCTTTCTCCAAGCCGGTGGCGTGGAGCTTGGCTCGGTTAGACTACCCCCCTACTCCTGGACAAGGGGGTGGGGTAGTGGCGGGGAAGCCGGTGAACAAGCAGTTGGAGAGGTGAACCAGCGCCGGCAGACTAGAGTGGTAGTTCAACCACTAATTAGGGGGAGACGAGGCAGGTGCAGTTCCTCACAGTCATCGGCAAATTTACTGATATCACTGTTTATACCTGTCTCTAAGTCATTTATATAGATTATGAATAACAACGGTCCTAGTACTGATCCCTGTGGTACCCCACTAATGACATTACCCCATTCTGATTTCTTCCCATTAATCTGTACTCTCTGTTCCCTACTAGTAAGCCATCCCCTAATCCACTCTAGTACCTTCCCACCTATGCCATGCGCCTTGACTTTACTTAACAGTCTCCTATGTGGTACTCTGTCAAAGGCTTTACTGAACTCCAAATAAACTATATCATACTCGTCCCCCTTGTCTATGGTTTCAAATACTTTCCTATAGAAGGATAATAAATTTGTCAGGCAGGACTTCCCCTTGCTAAAACCATGTTGACTATGTCTAATTAGCTAGTGATCATCTAAATGTGTTCTAATTGCCCCTGCTATGATAGCTTCCAACATCTTGCCTACCACTGATGTTAAACTAATTGGGCGGTAGTTACTACTTTCTGCTTTATCTCCTTTCTTGAATATAGGAACTACATTTGCCTGCCTCCATAGCCTGGGAAGTACTCCTGTGTCTAGGGATTTTCTAAAAATCATCGCAATGGGTTCAACGAGTTCTTCTCTACATTCCCTAAGAATCTTCGGAAAAATGTTGTCAGACCCTGGAGATTTAGTCTTCTTAAGTCTATCTATTTCCCTACTAACTAATTCCCTACTTATGACTATTTCGCGTAATTTATCAACCTCTTGTCCCCTAAAGATCTGTACTGGCTCCAGTTCCTTACCTAACTCTTCCTGAGAAAATACGAACAAGAAATATTTATTTAATTCCTTACTAATTTCCTTATCATTTTCTATCAAGCTGCCATCCATTCCTTTAAGTGGTCCTATTCTTTCCTTTGTTTTAGCCTTGTACAGCTGATAGAATCCCTTTGGATCCTTCTGGGCATATCTAGCTATCCTAACCTCATAATTCCTCTTTGCGGTCCTAATATCCCTTTTAACTTTCCTAGCTAGGTCATTATACTGGCCTACAACCTGTGCTTCTCCCCTTTTAATTCTCCTATAGAGTCCCCTTTTTAATCCAATTTCCCTTCTAATGCTGTTATTCATCCATTTTGAATCATTTCTATTTGACCTAATCCTCCTCTTAGCTATATACTGTTCCTGCCCTGTATGAATTTCCCTAACTATGCTATTATAATGCAATTCTACCTCAATGTTTTGATCCTCCTCTGCCTATCCCATTCCCTCCCAATCTATACTCTGGAGGTGGTGTCTGAGGCCCTAGTAATTGGCTTTTCTAAAATCTGGTACTAAAGCAGTGTTTTGTTCTACCTCCCTCTTTGCATTAATCTTGAATCTAATTTCATGGTGGTTACTAACATCAAATCTCGCTCATATCTCAACCTGACTGACCAAAGTTTCATTATTCGTGAAGACCAGATCTAAAATATTTCCCTGTCTCATTGGTTCCCTTACAAGTTGTATGAAAAAACCATCCTGGACGACATTTAAGAATTCCTCCGAGCTCCCATCTCCTGTCATACTATCCCAGTCTATTCTCCTATAATTAAAGTCCCCCATAATGCATACATTATTATACCTAGATGCCCTTGCAAGCTCCTGCATCAGGGGTGCACTAGCTGCTTCGTCTAAATCCGGAGGCCTATTCATAATCTCTACAACAAACTTTTTCCCTCCTATAATAATGTCAATCCATAATGATTCTGTATTCCTATCTGTTTTTATTGTGGTATTGACATAGCTATTTAATGTGTTTCTAACGTACAGTGCTACACCTCCCCCTCTCCTCCCTTCCCTATCCTTGTGAAAAAAAGTGTACCCATCTATTCCTACTTCAGGTAAGAAATGATTGCCTGCAATATCTAACCAAGTTTCTGTAATATCTATAATATCTAACTCTTCTATACATGCGATACCTCTAAGTGTGTCTATCTTATTTATTACACTTCTACTGTTTGTATAAAAGACACAAAGTTCATATACCTCCCTCTCTTTTCCCCGTCCTTTGTCACTATTACCCTTACCTCTATTAATATTTAGTTTCCCTGACTGGACTGCCTAACTGCCCTCTCAAGACACTCACTAAGCTCCTGCACCCCTTTCCTACTGAAGTGTACAACATCCCTGGCATACAGCTCCTGTCGCCCATAGAACCTGCTTCACTCATCCATAAAACCTACCTCATCTTCCCCATACATCCTCCTCAACCTCTCGTTGAGGCCAAGGGCATGTGAGAGCCACCAGCCTCTAACCCCCTGTCTAGGGGGCACCCCTGACACTATACACCTCCTACTACTCTCCTTTATCTCCCTCAGAAGCTCCTTATACCTATCCACTAGCTCCTCTGACCTTACCCTTCCTACATCGTTCACTCCCACGTGAACCACCACTAACGCCTCCTTCCCCGTCCCCTCCACTACCCTCCTGTATCTCTCTATCATGTCCTGCACTCCGGCCCCAGGAAGACAACACGTCATCCTCCACTCCCTGTCGGCCTCACAAAAAGTCTCATCTAAATACCTAATCCTGGAGTCACCCAGAACTAACACTTGCTGCGACCCTTCTAACCTTTCCCTGTCCTTCCTCTCCTTCCCACTTTCCTTCCTCTCTTTCCCATCTAACTTCCTCTTCATTACCTTCACCATGGGGGTCCTGTCCCCTTCTCCTGCTCCTACTTCTATCACGACCTCTTCCTCCTCCTGTGTAAGAAACTTGTTGCTACATTCTACCTCACACAGGGGAGGAAATTCCACCTCACATATTGGCCAATCTTTGGGTTGGACCGAGACCACTCACACATAACACACCGGGACATCGAAGTCACAACTCCTCGATAAGATGAAAACAAACAAAACCCCTGGACCAGATAAAATTTCCCCGAGAATCTTGAAAGAGGTCAAGCACCAGATCAGTAAACCGCTTACAATCTTATTCAATAAATCCTTAAGAGATGGTAAAGTTCCATCAGATTGGAAACATGCAAATGTAACACCAATCTTCAAAAAGGGGGACAAGTCACAACCCGGAAATTATAGGCCAATCAGTCTGACATCAGTTGTATGTAAATTAATGGAGACAATCATTCGTGACAATGTGGTGAAATTCCTTGAAAACAACGATATAATAAAACCCTCACAGCATGGGTTTCGTAATAAACGTTCATGTTTAACTAATTTATTAGACTTCTTCCACAATGTTTTTGACGCGTACGATGAAAGCAGAGCAGTAGATGTCATATATCTGGATTTTCAAAAGGCCTTTGATAAAGTTCCTCACCAACAATTGCTTAATAAACTAATGACTCACGGTATCTCTGGTAGCATTTACAATTGGCTTCAGGACTGGCTCTCTGAACGTAAACAGAGAGTAGTCTTAAACGGTGTCTCCTCTCAATGGTTAAACGTAAAAAGTGGCGTACCACAAGGTTCAGTGCTTGGTCCTGTCTTATTCTTGATATATGTTAATGACATAGACGATGAGATCACTTGCAAAATATCGAAATTCGCTGACGATACGAAAATTCTCAGCAAAGTAACTACGACAATTGACAGAGAAGTCTTACAATCAGACCTAGATCGACTAACGTCTTGGGCCAATAAATGGCAATTGAAATTTAACGTTGAAAAATGTAAGGTACTACACATCGGAAGAAATAATGATCACGTTCAATACTCAATGAATGGTAAATCACTTTCTACAGTAAACAAGGAAAAAGATCTGGGAATCACAATATCAAACGATTTAAAACCCAGTCAACATTGCTCAGAGGTAGTTAAAACTGCTAACAGATTGGTCGGCTTTATTGGGCGTACTTTCGAAAATAAATCAGAAAAAAGTCATATTAAAACTGCATAATTCACTAGTACGACCCCATCTTGAGTATTGCGTACAGTTTTGGTCCCCATATTACAGAAAGGACATTGACAAACTGGAAAGAGTCCAGCGAAGAATAACAAAAATGATTCCAAGGCTGAAAAATAAACCTTATGAAGAAAGACTTAAAGAACTAAACTTATTCAGCCTAGAAAAAAGAAGGATGCGAGGGGATTTAATTGAAATGTTCAAGATAATCAAAGGATTCGATAATATCAATGCAGAAGATTTCATTACTTTTGATCGATCAAATATAACAAGAAGACGTCATTCTTTTAAGATTACTGGTAAAAGATTCACATCAAACGAAGCCAAGCACTTCTTTTTCAATCGGATCGTTAACGTTTGGAACTCCCTGCCCGCCAATGTCGTCGACAGTAAAACAATTACTACGTTCAAAAATAGACTTGACAAATATTTAGAAGCCAATCCACAACTAAAATACTATCCGTTAACATAGCAAACTTTGAGTATGTTCATCCTGATGTACCTAACTTACGAAATGTCGATTCAAAAGACGTCGCTAGTGACCTGACATCGCTTGCCAGGAAGTAGTGGTAGCAGTAGTGGTAGTGACAGTTGTGATAGTCTGGTCTTGGTTGGCCTTCCTTTCACTGCTAGATTAGATAGTGTAGTCTCACAAACAGCCTCGTAAGGGCCAGCAGGCCTGTTGCTGTTTGTTCTTCCTATGTGTTCCTATGTGACTTACATCCCGTACCTACTCCCTGCTAGGTGAACAGGGGCTACACGTGAAAAGAGACACACCCAAATAATCTCCGTCTGCCCAGGGGATCGAACCCTGGCCCCCTCGGTTGTGAGCCGAGTGCGCTAACCACTACGCTAGCGGACCGTGTACCTATCCATGTGCGTTTAGCTTATGACTTTGTACATTCGTGTGCATTAAAGGAAAAATATTGTGTGCGTACATGAGAGAGAGAGAGAGAGAGAGAGAGAGAGAGAGAGAGAGAGAGAGAGAGAGAGAGAGAGAGAGAGAGAGAAAAAAAAAGAGAGAAAGAGAGAGAAAGAGATCGCCGCTGCCAGACGTACGCTTCATTAGAACATAGCTTTTATTTTCATGCAAATCTATGTATGTGGATCAGGAACTAGTTGAATATGATTATATGGCTACAATAATTTTCTAAAGATGCATTTCCTAGCACTTCCCGCACGAAAACAGCAAAATAGGCACTCCTACAACTGGGTCCTGGCAGTTGTAAGATTTGGGCTAGACAACACGGGAAAATTAGCCACACCAGACAGTTAGTCGGTGAATACTGTACAGTTTACCAGTGTACACTGTACAGCCAAAAATCTAAGACCTGCATTAAGCCTACCGGCGCCATGGGTATATACATATATATATATATATATATATATATATATATATATATATATATATATATATATATATATATATATATATAAGGCCTACGGGGGTAGTGTTGCATTATTCGTCTTTCGACGTTATCCGTAACGGTTTCGGCTGCTATACGACGGATAATTGAGAGATTACTGTACACTCAAACCATGGTTTTCGTATGAATCGGTTTTGACAATTTTTTTTGTTGAAATATTGTCCCAGTTTTCGTCCATACCAAATTCGTCCGCCTGCCTGCGTGACTCGGCCACTCATTTCCCGGAATCAAGAGCCCACACAAAGCATCCTATGCATTCGTGACTCACTCTGCCTTTGTTTCTCGTTGAGTGAGCATCACCCCGCACGTTCATCCAAAACATTTCTTAATAATCCATTGGTTTTTGTGCTTGTTTATTGAGTGCGACTGCTAAATAAGCCACCATGGTGCCAAAGAAAGTTCCAAGTGCCAGCTCTTTGATAAAGAATGCGAGAAACTCAATAGAATTCAAGAAAGAACTCGTACCAAAGTACGAAAGTGGCGTACGTGTGGCCGATCTTGCAGGAAGTCCGCATCAACGATCAGTTTCATCCTGGTGAAGAAAAAAGAAATCAAGGAAGCTGATGTTGCGAAAGGGGTAAATGCTAACGAAACAGATCGCAAACAATCAAAGATGTTGAGAAGTTGTTATTGGTGTGAATCAACGAACAACAGTTAGTGGGAGATAGTGTTTCGGAGGCAATAATTTGCGAAAAGGCAAGGCTGTTGCATGCGGATCTTGCAAAGAAAATGCCTGGAATGAGTGCTGCTGTTAGTAAATTTAAGGCCAGCAGAGGCTGGTTCGACAAATTCAAGAAGTGAACTGGCATACACAGTGTGGTAAGGCAACAAGAGTCTTCAATAAAGGTAAAAGTGAGGTTAAATGTTCATTTGTCCATTTCATTAGTCATTTATATTTATTTCTCATTTTTTTCTGTATGTAAAACTATAGTTATTCTCTATAAAAATTTATTTTTTGTTAATATTTTTGGGTGTCTGGAACAGATTAATTGGATTTACATTATTTCTTATGGGAAATATTGCTTCAGTTTTCTTACGATTCGGTTTTCGTCAGACTTTTTCGAACGGATTAATCAGGAAAACCGAGGTTCCACTGTAGTACAGTGCTCCCTCCAATTTTGTGTGAAATTGGTCGACATTGGTCGATGAGGGGATATGATTGAGATTTTTAAATGGGTAAAAGGAATTAATAAGGGAAACATTGATCAGGTTTTAAAAATTAGTAATCAGGATAGGACACGTGGAAATGGGTACAAACTAGAAAAACTTAGATTCAGGACAGACCTAGGTAGATATTGGTTCACTAACAGAGTGTTGAACGATTGGAATAGGCTGGGGAGACACTTAGTAAGTGATGAGTCAATAGTTAGTTTTAAAAGACGGTTGGATGAGAGTATGGATAGGGATGACAGGCTAAATATTGGATTATTCCAAGGGTGGGGGACAAGGAACTGCCTCGTGTAGGTCATCAACTGGCCTCTTGCAGTCTCTTCAATTCTTATGTTCTTATGACATTGCAGGCCACAAAATTTGAATGCGCAAAATTGGAATCATTAACCTTATGGTGATTTTAGTCATATTTTTTGATTTTCCACAATACATGTAATTATACATCCTACAATAAAGAAAAATACAGAAAAACATAAACATTATCATTATTTATAAGAAAATATATTCAAATGACCATTTTACTGTACCTGGGCTTGCAGAAATGGAGATTGGTCTCGGTCGCAAAATTGGAATATCGCAAAATTGGAACCCGCAAAATTGGAATATCGCAAAATTGGAACCCGCAAAATTGGAGGGAGCACTGTACAAGAATCAGAGATAAAGATTAACTATTAAGACTATGTATGGTCTTCACAACAGGGCTAGATGACATGTTTAAAGTGAGATAACCAATGTCACCTTAGAAAACCTTATCACATTGTACCTAATTAAATTGTGTATCTATATACCAGGCCAACATCCTTTTTCAACTTCCACTTTCACTTTTGCCTTTACATTCAACACCACCTTGCCTCGATCACACCCTTCCTTGGTATGTGACTTTGCCTCCTCTCACACATCTTCACTTCCATGAAACAGGATGCCTGAGCATTCAGTCTTTCTCACAATTCACTGGATGCTTCACTAATTGCCTCAGCTTGTTTATTGACCTCTTCACCTTGCTTACTGACCACCTCAGTTTGCTTGCTGATCACTGCCAACATGTCTGCCAAGGTCACGTGGCCAGCATCCTCGGAGTATTTCCTCCATGGTGTACAGAGACGTCATACCACAGACTCACGGGCCACAAAACACGTTGCCACGAGGCACACATATTCAGATGCCACTTCTGACACCACTGTCATGAAACTCAAACCTCGTCGTTCCTTGGCCGTGCACTGTCGTAACTTACCGACACTGTCTGGAAAATACTGCGGGAGGGAAGGCACTCACCTTTATGGCAGTCTGTAGGACTGGGAGGGCGTCACACCAGCACTGTGACTTATAACACTATGGAGTACCCTCACAGGAAAGGGAAGAATGTAATGCCTTGGGTTCTGAAACACTGAGGAATAGATCTAATGGAGTAAGTTGTCATTAGGGAGCTCTGGCTGGGTTACACAGCGTCGTCCCACCTGCAGTGCCGACTGCCTGCTCTTGTCTACCTGGGGCCCATCTCTGCCTTCAGTATCCACGACTGATTGCCCCTATCTTCCCACGGCCTGTATCTGCCTGGCAGGGGCTTGTTTCTGCCTGCAGTGCCATCTGTCTCGCGGCCAATCTCCATCCTCTCATAACCATGCAGCACCATCCCCTCCAGCCACTCTCTACTCTCCTGGTGCTCTAGACTCACTCTCCATCCTTCTTATGTATGCCTCAGCTCCTGCTTGCATCATCTTACGTCTCTTGATTACACCATCCCTCCTAACTGGTGGTGTCTTCCCCCTGGTGGCTGTGGTTGTATGGCTGGGAATGAAATACCAAACCTCCGACGTTTGAGCCGAGTGTGTTAACTAATACTTAATACACTCAGATCACACCTGGGAGGTTTGGGATTCAATTCAATTAAATTCCCAGCCACATAATTAACTTTTTTTCCCCAGATATGCCATCTTGAATGAGTGTGCCAGTCTGGTTAAATCTGGTGTGGTGAGTGCCCCAGATGTAGAGGTGATTATGAAGCATGGACTGGGCTTCCGTTATGCTTGGATGGGGCCCTTTGAGACAGCACTTCTCAATGCTAATGGTAATGTACAGCTTGTTGTGTGTTTGGGAGGTGTTTTCATGTCTTCTTGAGGTACTTTTTTTTTTCCAAGTTTCTCATTTCAAGAAGAAAATACCTTGATAAATAAAGCAAAGGGATGGTTTGTATTTGATAGTAATCTGTATGTAATAGTACTCTATCAAGGCTGTGATAAATCCACAAAAATGTACGGCTTACTGGCGTCACCACACACACACACACACACACCAGAGGCCTATCTAAATATTAATAATAATAATAATAATACGTACATATATTGTGGGTCAGCTTTACTATCGTCATTAAGTTCTTTATGGTCAAATCAGCAGAATTCGTAATCATTAATATAATCATAACGAGGTATTCCTTGAAAATGTATGAGTAACATACGTAGACTGAGAATACTGATATGCCCGCGGGTCCTGTGTAGTACTCTGTTGGTGTCTGGAGTCGCAAAATAAGCCGTGGAGAAAGAAAGGCTGCATGTAGTTTTTTGGGTTTATTTATATGTGGTTACACTTCTGTATACTCGGACGAATCTGAGTCATACTCTGATTCCATCTTGTACTAACTGCTCTTGAGTTACGTCATCACGTCCTTTGCGCGGGGGTTAGCTCTCTACATTTCTGAAAGGTTTGTAAGGGAGGGCAACACCCACTATTACACCAGAGCTGCTCATAAGGTAGCCTTGCACAATGTTCAGGATTCTAATGTAAACGTAACCGTAATATTTCCTGCGTAACAATATAAATCATTTACGGAATATTTTAAGTAACATTGTTCTCAGTTTCATTGTGTGTGTTTTACGGGCAAAGTAACTGACTGGTATACATCAAAGCTATTGCCAGTACTATCGGATGAACACCTTCTCCTAAGTCATACAGTTAGTGTCCCCACACCTGTATGTATGCATGTCCGGATGCAACATTGCCTAAACGTCACAACATTAAATTTTACCATATGGAGACATACCATTTCTGTTGAAGGGAGGACATAAAAATATATAATCATATTTTACTCAGCCGATAACATGCCAAGTGTCATTACATTTTGATTGTGATTGCATTAGACGTTTAGACAGTGATAGTACGCATATGCTGGAACTCTTCTTGTGTGGCAGCGAAGCACATTTACAAGGAACAGCAATAGCATGCGTCCTGGAAGACCAATGGTTACGTTGTCCTTTACACATACTCATAGTATAGCACCGATCGTGCGTGCGCAAACACACACACACGCGCGCACACTCGTGTACGCAAAACGCACATGCACACATGGGCACACTCGCATACTCACACTTATAACACACACACACACACACACACACACACACACACACACACACACACACACACACACACACACACACACACACACACACACACATTTCAGTACTTGAAAATCCACTCTTGATGGTCACCGGGGATGGGTAAGGCCCCTTTCACATGAGCAGCAGATGCCACGCATTTGCCGCCGCGGCGGCAAATGCTGACGGCAAAAGCCCCTCGTGTGAAAGGGGCCTAAAGGGTCCGAAGAAGGGATTGTTTACGTGATTCATAAGATCGCAGGATTGAAGCGTATCGCTAGGCGTGTGGGTTAGGGTAAATCTTATGTCGTTTGAAGGGAGCAGTTTAGCTTAAGGCATCTGCTTCCCACGATAAATTGCTCCTAAGGGCTGGACTACTCATCCTCAAGAATGAGATGGCGGGCCATCACCTTAGCGGAGGTCGTGCCCATCATCTTGTCAATGTCAAACACACTCTCCCCGGCGATCTCGAAAGTGGTATAGTCCATGGTGTATAGAGATTTGTAGCCCAGGCGTTGGAAGAGCCGCTGCGAGGCCACTGCTGTGGCCTGAGTTGTAGCTAGATGACACCCCAGATGGCGGGCAAGTTCCTCACTTTCCTGAAGGAAAAAAGTTAAACCTCTTGTGACCACTGTTGCTCAGGGAAGAATTTTGAATAAATTTTTTTTTGTGTGTGTATGAGGAAACAAGTAGTTAAACTTAATGGCACCATCTGTGGCTGTATGTCTAATGTTCATCGATATCTACTAACAGCGATGCTTCCTGTTGCTATGTGCCGCCAGGTAATGTTGGGATAACCTTGGCCAAACCACCGAGACTTACGTAGATATACCAGTGTAATGGTCATCAATGGAGGTGAGATCTGACACTTAGTTTGCCATCTTATGAAGAAGACTTTAATAATGTTCTAAGATATATGGTATGATACTTGTGTGACAGCTGTATTATATTGAACCTATAGCTAAGTATGCAGCACTCATTACTTGCACTAGCCGTGTGCCCACGCCGCGTCCACCCATCTTCTCGGATACCGTGATCATGGCCAGCTCCAGGATGCGGTCCACATACTCGTAACGCTTGAAAAAGTCCACGGCCTCTTCCAGCACTGATAGAACTGTATGCAAAGTTTTCACCTGGCGAGGAAAGGTGTGAGTGATGATAGGTTATTTCTCGAGAAGATTTTTAGTTGGAAGAGAAATATGTGATGAATATTTCTGTAGTAAAGCATAAAGGGAGTACTGCCATGTATACCTTTGTCTTTGGGCTGCTGAGGGCGTGCTTGTAGGTGCCGGTTTGTGCCTGCTCACGAGTG
>JAPQNM010002274.1:115000-120000 GCA_029783475.1 Metacarcinus magister | reverse complement strand
TTCTTCCCTCGTCTTCAGTACCTCACCCTCTTCCACTCATTGCTCTCTCTCTCTCTCTCTCTCTCTCTCTCTCTCTCTCTCTCTCTCTCTCTCTCTCTCTCTCTCTCTCTCTCTCTCTCTCTCTCTCTCTCTCTCTCTCTCTCTCTCTCTCCTTTTTCTCTTCTTATCCCTTTTTATCTCCCTTTGGGATTGATTTGGGCATAAGACGAGGATAGTCATAGAAACTTTTCTCTCTCTCTCTCTCTCTCTCTCTCTCTCTCTCTCTCTCTCTCTCTCTCTCTCTCTCTCTCTCTCTCTCTCTCTCTCTCTCTCTCTCTCTCTCTCTCTCTCTCGTTTTTTTGTTTTACTCCTTTTTCGTGAATTTAGTTTTTTTTCCCTTCCTTGTTCTCTTGCATCCTTTCTTTTTTGTATCTCTTTCTTTCTTTCTTTCTTTCTTATTGCCTGTCTTCCCGTTTGATTTGATTGTGTTATTATTTATATCTTCGTACCCTTGTTTTCATCCAATGGTTACTCTATATTTCTCTCCATCCATCCATCCATCCACTCATCCATCCATCCATCCATCCATCCATCCATCCATCCATCCATCCATCCATCACTCATCTATCCATCCATCCACTCATCCATCCATCCATCCATCCCAACCACCCACCCACACCCACAACACCACCCACCCACCCACACCCACCCACCCACCCCCACACCAACCACACCCACCCACCCATCCACCCACCCACCCATCCACATATCCATCCATCTTCTATGTCGTCTCTTCGCTCTTTCCTCATTTCCTCTTCTGTTCCTCCACCATTCATTCCTTGTGCTGTATCTGTCATTTCTTTTTACCTTCCTTCCTTACTTCCTTCTTTCCTTCCTCCCTTCTTTCTTTCCTTCCTTCCTTCCTTCTTTTCTTTCTTTCCTTCCTTCCTTCCTTCCTTCCTTCCTTCCTTCCTTCCTTCCTTCCTTCTTTCCTTTCTTTCTTTTTTTCTTTCTTTCTTTTTTTCTTTCTTCCTTCCTTCCTTCCTTTTTTCCTTCCTTTGTCCATTGTGAACCATAATGTGGTCCGGATGCTCAAACTTCCTACAGATTCCCTCTCTTAGATTTCCCGATTCTCTCTCTCTCTCTCTCTCTCTCTCTCTCTCTCTCTCTCTCTCTCTCTCTCTCTCTCTCTCTCTCTCTCTCTCTCTCTCTGTACTCTCTCTAGTCTCTCTCTATCTCTCTATATCTACTCTCTCTCTTCTCTCTCTCTCTCTCCTCTCTCTCTCTCTCTCTCATCTCTCTCTCTCTCTCTCTGTATCTCTCTCTCTCTCTCTCTCTAGCTCATCTCTCTCTCTCTCTCTCTCTCTCCTCTCATCTCTCTCTTGCTCTACTCTTCTCTCTCTCTCTCTCTCTCTCTCTTCTCTCTCTCTCCTCTCTCTCTCTCTCTCTCTCTCTCTCTCTTCTCTCTCTCTCTTTCTTTCACTCTTTCTTTTCTCTTTCTCAAAGGAAGATGTCGGCTGAATATTAATTCCTCAAGACACCTGAGAAAGAGAGAAAGAGAGAGAGAGAGAGAGAGGAGAGAGAGAGAGAGAGAGAGAGAGAGAGAGAGAGAGAGAGGAGAAGAGAGAGAGGAGAGAGAGAGAGAGAGAGAGAGAGAGGGGAGAGAGGAGAGAGATCAATACATATCCTCGGCATCTAACAGGTGTCCAAACACTTGGATGGGAAGGTTTATGGCAGGGGTGCCGGGGTGCCGGGGGGGCGGGGCGGTGGGGAAGGATGGTGGGATATGAATTATAAGAAAGTTAGTAACACAAGAGGTAGTAGAAGTAATCGAGGGAATGAGTGGAGAGGGGATGGGAAAGGCAGGGAGATGATAGTGGTAGTTGGCAGAAGGGACAGGACAGGTCACACAGCATAACAGGGAAAGTATGTAAGGAGGTGGTGGTCAGGAGGCTGGAGGATGTGTACTGTAAGTCACCTTTCACACCTGATGCATCTGGAGGGAAATGAAAGCAAGGTAAGTAGTACGTGATGGACACATAGACAGAGGCTTTCATGTATTACTGCTGCTACTGCTATTGCTCCTCTTCCTCCACCTCCACTTCCTCTTCCTCCTCCACTTCTTTCTCCTCCTCCTCCTCCTCCTCCTCCTCCTCTTCCTCTTCCTCTTCCTCTTCCTCCTCCTCCTCCTCCTCCTCCTCCTCCTCCTCCTCCTCCTCCTCCTCCTCCTCCTCCTCCTCTTCCTCTTCCTAAGTGCGATCAATAACCTGAAAACTAACAAAACACCCGGTCCAGACCAGATCTCTCCTAGAATACTTAAGGAGGCCAAAAATGAACTCGTTAAGCCACTTTGCATTATATTCAATAAATCAATATCAACTGGCAGAGTCCCTCGCGAATGGAAATTGGCAAACGTCACTCCGATCTTTAAAAAAGGTAATAAATCTCACCCCGGTAATTATCGTCCAATTAGTTTGACGTCAGTAATAAGCAAGTTGATGGAATCGATCCTTAGAGACAAAATTGTATATTACTTGGAAACGAACAACATTATCAAAGACTCACAGCACGGTTTCAGAAATAAGAGATCATGCCTCACAAATTTACTCGATTTCTTCAATGAGGTATATAATTTGTATGATAACACGAAAGCAGTTGATATAATCTACTTAGACTTCCAGAAAGCGTTCGATAAAGTGCCTCACAAACGTCTTTTAAGTAAAGTAAAAGCCTATGGTATAACGGAAAATCTTAATAAGTGGATAGAAAATTGGTTATCAGAACGTAAACAGCGAGTCGTAATAAACGGAAAAACGTCAGAGTGGGTAAACGTAAACAGCGGCGTTCCTCAGGGGTCTGTATTGGGACCAATACTTTTTATAATCTACATTAATGATATCGACGAAGGTATCACTTGCAAAATTTCGAAATTCGCCGACGACACAAAAATCGCAAATAAGGTAAACTCTGAAACTCAGCGCAAACTAATGCAAAACGATTTGAATGCTTTAGTCGATTGGGCCAAAATATGGCAAATGAACTTTAATTTAGAAAAATGTCACGTACTCCACGTCGGAAATAGTAATCCCCAAATAAATTATACAATGGATAACGTTCAACTCAAAAACGTAGTTAAAGAAAAAGACCATGGTGTAATAGTCTCAACTGACCTTAAACCTAAACTTCAATGCGCCGAGGTAGTAAAAACTGCTAATAAATTAGTCAGTTTTATTGGAAGAGCTTTCGAATTCAAATCAGAAAAAATCATACTAACACTGTATAACTCACTTGTACGTCCCCACCTGGAGTACTGCGTACAGTTCTGGTCACCTTACTACTGTAAAGACATTAAGAAATTAGACAGAATTCAACGTAGAATAACCAAAATGATTCCAAGACTGCGCAATAAACCATACGATGAACGTCTTAAAGAACTTAATTTATTTTCTCTTACTAAACGCAGACTAAGAGGAGACCTTCTAACAGTATTCAAAATTTTTAAAGGATTCACAAATTTAAAGCCGGACGACTACTTTACTATCGACCGTTCAAGCATCACCCGCAACAATGGCTTCAAAATAATTGGGAAACGATTTATAACTAACGAAGCCAAGTACTTTTTCTTCAATCGAGTCGTAAATATATGGAATGGACTGCCCCCAAACGTCGTCAACTCGAGTACAATAGAAACTTTTAAAAATCGTCTCGACAAACATCTTGAATGTAATCCCCGGCTGGCAATGTTCGTTACAGAATAAATATAGACACTTTTAAATCTTAAATGTAATTAAGGGACTCATGGTGTAGAGTGACTCAGACTGGTGGGGGGCTGCAGTTGTTGGTTGTCAGGGTACGGAGAGATCCCTTGATCCGAAGTAAATGAGAATCAAATCTCTACCTGAACAACAGTTGCAGTACGACTCCTACTAGTCTGTGTCTACTGCACCAGTTCCCATTTGATATGAGCATTCGATTCTGTACCAGCATTAGTGGTAGTATAGTATAGTATAGTATAGTATAGTATCCTCCGCTATTTTTTATTTTATTTTATTTTAATTAATTAATTAATTAATTATTTATTTATTTATTTATTTATTTATTTTTTATTTATTTATTTATTTATTTATTTATTTATTTATTTATTTATTTATTTATTATTTTTTTTATTTATTTATTTTTATTTATTTATTTATTTATTTTTTTCTATTTCACACTTACCTCTAAAATTCCATGTAGTTTTTCTATACTACATGGTATCACTTATTTTCCTGCCAGCTTCGGCTGGAGGGGAGGGGAGGAGGAGGAGCCTTCCACTGTACTATCCTTTCTCTAATTTAAGTAGTTAGTATAGAGTAGTTATATCAAACAGCCTTCGCAGGGACCCTAGGGTCTGTTGCTGTTTGTGTTCCCTTGTATTCCCTTGTATTCCTCTTCCTCCTCTTCCTCCTGATCCTGCTGCTCAACTTCGTGATATCAAGCGCCGACTTCTTGGTGAAATTTCTTGTTGAAAGGGCACGGCTAGAACTGTTGTGCTATAAGACAGTGGGCTTCATGGGTTTGAAGGAAGGAGAGTCAGGCACAAAATTAATACAGAATGATTAAATTCTGCCAGTCCTGGACAGTGGGAGGTGATCATTTAAGCCTCATACCTGTAGATTGGTCGTCTCTCTTCTTACCTGTATTTGCCTTGTGTCTGTTTTCGTCTGTTCCTTATGGTCAAGTTTCAAGATTATTTAAGTTTCTCAAATTTGCTTTTCATTTCTCAATTTTATAGTTTTTTTTTCCTCCGTCTATCGGTGGTGATACTTTGTCCATTGTTTTCTCTTGTCTAATTTGTCCATTTCTGCATTTTTTCCTCTTTTCACTCTTTTCTTTTATCCACTTCCCTACTTCCTACCATAGAGTGTGTGAAACAGTGAAGCAGACGTCTCGGCCGACCTAAGAGAAAGTATTGCAAGCCTGGCGCAGGCAAGGTGTGGAGTAATGCCTTATGTGTCCGGGAGAGTGCAGGAGGGGCGGTG
>JAPQNM010002274.1:97500-100000 GCA_029783475.1 Metacarcinus magister | reverse complement strand
ACACACACACACCACACACACACACACACACACACACACACACACACACACCACACACACACACACACACACACACACACACACACACACACACACCACACACACACACACACACACACACACACCACACACACACACACACACACACACACACACACACACACACACACACACACACACACACACACCACACACACACACACACACACACACACACACACACACACACACACACACACACACACACACACACACACACACACACACACACACACACACACACACACACACACACACACACACACACACACACACACACACACACACACACCACACACACACACACACACACACACACACACACACACACACACACACACACACACACACACACACACACACACACACACACTTATAAGTTTATTTTTATCCACCTTTTAAATACAAATAAATGTTAGAATTATTCAGTGTGAGAGAGAGAGAGAGAGAGAGAGAGAGAGAGAGAGAGAGAGAGAGAGAGAGAGAGAGAGAGAGAGAGAGAGAGAGATTGAGAGAGAGAAAGAGACTTTGAGAGAGAGAGAGAGAGAGAAGAGATGAGAGAGAGAGAGAGAGAGAGAGAGAGAGAGAGAGAGAGAGAGAGAGAGAGAGAGAGAGAGAGAGAGAAAGAGACACTGAGAAAGAAAGAGAGAGAGAAAAAAGAGAGAAAGAGTGATAGAAAAAAATAAAGAGAAGTAAGAGGAAAATGTTGAAATCGCACGAGCGATCATAAAATTGTTAAGTTTGACATAAATCTCAAGATTTACGATGAAAACATTAGTGAAGAATTAGTTTACGTGTACAGTAAAGGTAATTACGAAAGACTTAAAAATATTCTCTCAGAAACAGACTGGAGCCAATTATCATGTGAAACCGACGTAAATGATTCATGGAATAAATTCACTCACATCTTAAACAATGCGGTAAAATCGTGTATTCCAGTCTGTAAAAGACGTTCAGGTAATAATATTAAACCAAAATGGTGGAATAATCGAATAAAAACAGGCCTGTCTAACAAAAAACGTGCATACCGTAAATACCAACGAACTCAACTCGAAAGTGATAAGATATTATTTCAAAGACTTCGCCGCGAAACTAATAAACTTATTAGACAAAGTAAAAAAAATTGTGAAGCGCTTATCGTCAGTAAAATTAAATCGAACCCGAAAGAATTCTACAGTTACGTTCGCCGTAAAAAAGTCCAAACTAGTAACATCGGTCCACTTCGCCTAGACAATGGGGAACACGTTAACAACGAGGTCGATATGGCCGAAACATTAAATGAATATTTTGCCTCAGTTTTTACAAGTGAAGACACAAATGGTTTCATAGAGACGTCGCAAGTCACAGACAATAGCATCCTTTTAAATAATTGCGAGATTACAGAGGATATCGTAATAAAAGTACTTGATAATATTAAAGTAAACAAAACTCCTGGGCCTGACCGCATAGCGCCACGTGTATTAAAAGAAACCAAAAATCAAATATGTAAACCCCTCTCGATAATTTTTAATAAATCACTAAACTCCGGTAAAGTACCTCGAGACTGGAAACTTGCAAATGTTACCCCCATTCAAAAGAAGGGAAACAAGTCTCTTCCATGTAATTATAGACCGATCAGCCTCACCTCAGTAGTCAGTAAATTAATGGAAACCATATTGCGTAACAAACTAGTAAGCTTCTTGGAAGAGAACAGTCTCATTAAAAACTCCCAACATGGCTTCCGTAATAAACGTTCATGCCTCACTAACCTACTAGACTTCTACAACGACGTATTTAACATATTCGACGAATCCAAAGCGGTAGACGTCATTTATCTGGACTTTCAAAAAGCGTTTGACAAAGTTCCCCATAAGCACCTTCTAAGTAAATTAATTTCGCACGGCATTACTGGTAAAATTCACTCGTGGCTCGAAGACTGGCTCTACGAGAGAAAACAACGCGTCGTTATTAACGGTAAAGCATCAAACTGGCGAAACGTTCTAAGTGGAGTGCCGCAAGGTTCAGTGCTCGGCCCCGTTCTTTTTGTAATCTACGTAAACGACATCGATGAAGGCCTCACCTGTAAGATATCCAAATTTGCTGACGACACGAAAATAACTGGAAGAGTTACTACTACTGCCGAAAAAGCGCTACTACAGTCCGACCTCGATCGCTTAGTAAATTGGTCAAAGAAGTGGCAGATGACGTATAACTTAAATAAGTGTAAAGTTTTGCATATTGGGAGTAACAATAATCGCACTAACTATTCAATGAACGGTACCGAACTTCTTAAAGTTAATGAAGAAAAAGACCTGGGCGTAACTATTAGTAGCGACCTCAAACCAGGCAAACACTGCTCAGAAGCCGTTAAAACCGCTAACAAATTAATTGGTTTCATTGGCAGAACCTTCGAGTTTAAATCTGATAAAGTCGTCCTGACACTGTTCAATTCCCTCGTACGTCCGCATCTCGAATATTGCGT
>JAPQNM010002274.1:80000-87500 GCA_029783475.1 Metacarcinus magister | reverse complement strand
ACCCACTCTCTTTCTATTATTCATCAATGATCTCCTAAATCTGACTCAATGCCCTATCCACTCCTATGCTGATAACACCACCTTGCATTTTTCAACGTCGTACAACAGACGCCCAACCCAATAAGAATTAAATGACTCAAGGCGAGATGCTATAGGAAGCTTAACTTCTGATCTTTCACTAGTTTCTGATTGGGGCAGAGCAAACCTAGTTTTGTTCAATGCCTCAAAAACTCAATTTCTACAACTATCTACTCGACATAACCTTCCAGATAACTATCCCCTCTTCTTCAATGACACTCAACTTCCCCTCTCCTCTACATTAAACACACTCGGTCTATCCTTTACTAAAAATCTAAACTGGCAATTTCATATCTCTACTCTTGCTAAATCAGCTTCCAAGAAGTTAGGTGTCCTATGGCGTCTGCGTCCATTTTTCTCTCCCTCTCAGCTGCTTGCTCTGTACAGGGGCCTTATCCGCCCATGTATGGAGTATGGCTCTCATATCTGTGGGCTCAACTCATACAGCTCTTTTAAACAAGGTGGAGTCTAAAGTTTTTCGCAACATAGATATGTTGCGAAAGGAAGATCCTTGCTTAGTGTGTATTTATCATAATTATGATGTGCAATCCGCCGATATGAGGACACACAAGGTGAGACTCAAGGTGACGGGACACTTGTACACGATGAATCACCGGGGTGGAGTCTAAAGTTTTTCGCCTCATCAACTCTCCTCCTCTAACTGACTTTCTTGATTCTTTAAGTCACCGCCGCAATGTTGCATCTTTATCTATCTTCTACCGCTATTTTCATGCTGACTGCTCTTCTGAACTTGCTAACTGCATGCCTCCCCCATCCTGCGGCCTCGCTGCACAAGACTTTCTACTTTTTCTCATCCTTATTCTGTCCATCTTCCTAATGCAAGAGTTAACCAGTATCTTCACTCTTTCATCCCCTACACTGGTAAACTCTGGAACTCTCTTCCTTTGTCTGTTTTTCCACCTGCCTATGAATTAAACTCTTTCAAAAGAGGAGTGTCAAGACACCGCTCACACTAGATTGGACTTCCCCCCATGTCTATATTTCTCCTACTGTCCTCTTTACAGGGTCTGGCGACAAGCGGGATACTTATTTTTGTTTTCCCTTAGCCAGTACCCTTTTAATGTAAAATTATCTATTGACAAAATACAATGATTTACACTATAAACAAGGTGCCAGTATCACTAACATAATCTAACAATGACCTAGTGACAAAATACAATGATTTACACTATAAACAAGGTGCCAGAATCACTAACATTACCTAACAATGACCTTCCCCCTGCCTCTTCATCATATCTGTATCGTGTGTAGTCACCGCCGGTCTCGTATATTCATCATCTCTGTACATTATCTGAAGTATCTCTGTGTACAGTCGTCCAAGGAAGTGGTGGCGCCTCTTACGGAGATTTTCGTTCAAAAATAAGATTATGGCAAACCTATAGTCTGGCTAGCCTTAGACTGCTGGTGGCGAGCGGAAACAGTGGGGAAATACCCTTTTACAGGTCTGCCACGTGTCTTTTAATCCGCATTGTAGAAATGTTTCAATATAAGTAAAACCATGGCAGACATGATCAGGAAATATGCATACACGTTTATTCATAGTATTATAATGTATGAAGAAACAGTAAACTTATAATGGATAAGATATATATAAACATATAAAGAAACGTGGCATACATATTTAACAGTGTTGCTAATAAAAAACAGTACCTATTAATGAACTTCCCTTTCGTTTTGGGATGGATAAACAGTTTAACAATTGTATTTAGATGATATCGTGAAGGAAAGTACGATAAAATAAGCTGAAATAAGTAAGAAAAAAAATACATTGAAATCCTAGTTGTGGAAATACTCCCAGACACGCTCGCGGCCTTGACCTGACCAAAGCAGACACACTTCGATATGGCTGCTATATACACCATTATATACACCAAGACTTTCCCAGCATCTACACAGCCAAACAAAAGAAGTTATCTTTAATATGTGCCAGTACTTTGAGCAAGAGAAGCAGAATGGAAGCCCTCTTGAGAAGTTATCAAGGGTTAATCGCGCCAAATCTTTTACCTCTATGGTGGTGTGGAAATAAAGTCAGCTATATATAATATGTACATATAAAACCAAATTCATCGCATAATAAAATAACACGATTTCTATATTACAACATAATAAATCACATTCAATAAGAGAGAGAGAGAGAGAGAGAGAGAGAGAGAGAGAGAGAGAGAGAGAGAGAGAGAGAGAGAGAGAGAGAGAGAGAGAGAGAGAGAGAGTGAGTGAGAGTGAGAGAGTGTGTGTGTGTGTGTGTGTGTGTGAGTGTGTGTGAGTCCGCACCCGGATGTTGCCAGATGCCTCTTGTAAATTTTTTAAAATACGAAATTGATTTGAATTTGCGCGCAAATCTCGACACGTGGTACCGCTGTAACACGGGTATTCCCCACGATGGTCACACCCCGACCACAGCCTAAGGTCGGTCTGACTATAACAAATGGAATTAAATATCCTTATAACTTGTCATGAATGTCACTATATTCGCGAATTGTTACTGTAAATGAACTAAAAATAAATTACAATTGATAATTAAATCTAGTTATTGAGAAACAACCATCTAATCATGATAATTCATTAAGACTATAAAACGGCAACGAATGCAATGCCTGTGAAGTGCAGTTGCCAGATGTCGCCAGAACGAAACAATCTGAATTATACGCCACCACTTCTTTGAGCGACTGTACCTCTCCTGGAGTATTCCACCGGGCGGCAGGTGTCTACTGCCTAATGTTAGTGATTCCGGCACCTTGTTTATAGCGTAAATCATTGTATTTTGTCACTAGGTCATTGTTAGATTATGTTAGTGATTCTGTCACCTTGTTTATAGTGTAAATCATTGTATTTTGTCACTAGGTCATTGTTTGGTTATGTTAGTGATTCTGGCACCTTGTTTATAGTGTAAATCATTGTATTTTGTCTTCACCCAAGAACCCAACATTCCCACAAGTCCCCAAATTTGTTGGGGATTTGTGGGATATCTTATTATATATACATTTGCGACGGAAATTAATGTTAAAATCGTTCGAAATGGATCAAAATCTTTATGAAAAGTGTTATTTATATTCAAGTGAAGATGTAAAATTTTACCAGAAATACCATTAAAACTACAGAGAGCCTTGAATCATAATAGAATTAACAAAAACCAACCTGATATGAAGTGCTCCCCACACAGCCGTGTGTGCTTGATTGCAGCTAGCCACTTAGCCTGGCGTTCTTTCTCTGCAGGAATCCTGTGAAAGGGCAGTCCTGGCTTCTGTCCACCTCTGTTGGTACAGCCATATGCGCAACATGTGTCAGGCATAGTCCTAGTTGACTGTCACTGTTATTACAGTGTTATAAATAGTAAAAACACGCACCTGTGGTCGAAGCAGCCCAGTTTGTTTACAATGTTCTTGACCGTCAATATGGTGGATCCTGGGGCGGTGACTTCACGTGCAAGGCCTCTATTGAAGAATGCCTCGTGTGCCGCCATCTTAAATTAGTTGGTATCGTCCGTTCTGTTTTGCATCACAAACGCGTCTGCAGCAAAGTTTTTTTTACAAAATAAATGAGCTGCAACGTTAGCTTTCTTGAAAAATAATATTTATATAACCACTTGAGTGTTATCACACATATGAAAAGACTGGATTGCTTCTTTTTCACTCGTTTGTATGTAGATGCACCTCATTAGTAAACAAACACACACACACACACACACACACACACACACACACACACACACACACACACACACACACACACACACACACACACACACACACACACACACCACACACACACACACACACACACACACACACACACTACACATACGCACGCACGCACGCACGCGCGCGCACACACACACACACACACACACACACACACACACACACACACACACACACACACACACACACACACACACACACACACACACACACACGAGAGATAAGGAAGGAAGGAGGCTGGTGATGGCTCTCTTGGGTCCTTGGCTCGCTGGCTGTCACTCCCTGGCCCCTGCCTCCTTGCCTCCCTCCATTCCTTCCTCATTCCTGCCTCCATCACTTCTGGACGTATTTTTCATCATTATCGACGTCGTGGTGTATGTGTTGTCAAATTGAATTCCGTAAACAAAATGTTGATGTATTAGAAAACCATTAATAATACCCAACTTAGGTTTGGGTGAAAATTAAAAAGTCCTGCTAGCATTAAGGTTATGAGACTCGTTTTCCTTGACCGAGGGGATGTTTATGAGAAGTGGAGGGGAATGTGGATGAAGAGGAAAGAATGTGTGGAAGGCTGGCTCAGTGGGGAGGAGGAAGAGAAGCCTGGTTGAAGGTGTGTGTGATAATGACAAAAATATTAATGATAAAAGAAAGATAATAATAATGGTGATAATGATAATAAGTGTACGTATATAAAGAAAAGAAAATAGCGATGTAGGTGAAAATACATAGATCGTATTAATTTGGGATTTGCTTGAATTTGATACTAACATTATTTGAAATGGGATTGTGTTGACTCGCTGTCATGCAATAATAACACGCTGCACTGAGCCTTGTCAAGGGAGAGGAGACAGTTCCTTAAGAGCTGCTCCTCACTACTACACATTAGATGGCGCTCTGTTTTGTGTCTCAGAAACGTGGTGATCCATAGATTTGGGGATTTTTTACTGGCAAGACTCTCTCTCTCTCTCTCTCTCTCTCTCTCTCTCTCTCTCTCTCTCTCTCTCTCTCTCTCTCTCTCTCTCTCTCTCTCTCTCTCTCTCTCTCTCTCTCTCTCTCTCTCTCTCTCTCTGAAAAAAAATTATATATATATATATATATATATATATATATATACATATATATATATATATATATATATATATATATATATATATATATATATATATATATATATATATATATATATATATATATATACATATATATATATATATATATATATATTTTTTTTTACATTAAAAGGGCAATAGCTAAGGGAAAACAAATAAGTAAAAAAAAAAATCCCGCTTGTCGCCAGACCCTGTAAAGAGGACAGTAAGAGAATAGAATGAAGGGGTGGAGATCCAGTTAACATTAGAGGTGTCTTGACACTCCTCTCTTGAAAGAGTTCAAGTCATAGGCAGGTGGAAAAACAGACAAAGGAAGAGAGTTCCAGTGTAAGGGATGAAAGAGTGAAGATACTGGTTAACTCTTGCATTAGGAAGATGGACAGAATAAGGATGAGAAGAAGTAGAAAGTCTTGTGCAGCGAGGCCGCGGGAGGGGGGGAGGCATGCAGTTAGCAAGTTCAGAAGAGCAGTCAGCATGAAAATAGCGGTAAAAGATAGATAAAGATGCAACATTGCGGCGGTGACTTAAAGAATCAAGAAAGTCAGTTAGAGGAGGAGAGTTGATGAGACGAAAAGCTTTAGATTCCACCCTGTTTAAAAGAGCTGTGTGAGTTGAGCCCCCCCAGACATGTGAGCCATACTCCATACATGGGCGGATAAGGCCCCTGTACAGAGCAAGCAGCTGAGAGGGAGAGAAAAATGGACGCAGACGCCATAGGACACCTAACTTCTTGGAAGCTGATTTAGCAAGAGTAGAGATATGAAATTGCCAGTTTAGATTTTTAGCAAAGGATAGACCGAGTGTGTTTAATGTGGTGGAGAGGGGAAGTTGAGTGTCATTGAAGAAGAGGGGATAGTTATCTGGAAGGTTATGTCGAGTAGATAGTTGTAGAAATTGAGTTTTTGAGGCATTGAACAAAACTAGGTTTGCTCTGTCCCAATCAGAAACAAGTGAAAGATCAGAAGTTAAGCGTCCTATAGCATCTCGCCTTGAGTCATTTAATTCTTGTTGGGTTGGGCGTCTGTTGTACGACGTTGAAAAATGCAAGGTGGTGTTATCAGCATAGGAGTGGATAGGGCATTGAGTCAGATTTAGGAGATCATTGATGAATAATAGAAAGAGAGTGGGTGATAGGACAGAACCCTGAGGAACACCACTGTTGATAGTTTTAGGAGAAGAACAATGACCGTCCACTACAGCAGCAATAGACCGGTCGGAAAGGAAACTAGAGACGAAGGTACAGAGAGAAGGATAGAATCCGTAGGAGGGTAGTTTAGAAATTAAAGATTTATGCCAGACTCTATCGAAGGCTTTCGATATGTCAAGGCCGACAGCAAAGGTTTCACCGAAGTCCCTAAAAAAGGATGACCAAGATTCAGTTAGGAAAGCAAGAAGATCACCAGTAGATCGGCCTTTACGGAAACCATACTGGCAATCAGAGAGAAGGTTGTGAGCTGATAGATGCCTCATTATCTTCTTGTTAAGGACAGATTCAAAGGCTTTAGAAAGGCAGGAAATCAAAGCTATAGGGCGGTAGTTAGAAGGATTGGAGCGGTCACCCTTTTTAGGGACAGGTTGAATGTGAGCAAACTTCCAGCAAGAAGGATAGGTAGAAGTAGAGAGACACAGACGAAAGAGTTTGACCAGGCAGTGAGCGAGTTCGGAAGCACAGTTTTTGAGAACAACAGGAGGGACTCCATCCGGACGGTAAGCCTTCCGAGAATCAAGGCCAGAGAGGGCCTGGAAAACGTCATAATAAAGAATTCTAATTTTAGGGATGAAGTAGTCAGAGGGTGGAGTAGGAGGAATATGCCCAGTATCATCCAAAGTAGAGTTGGTAGCAAAGGTTTGAGCGAAGAGTTCAGCTTTAGAGAAAGAAGAGACAGCTGTGGGGCCATCTGGTTGAATTAAAGGAGGGAAAGATGAAGAAGTAAAATTGTTAGAGATATTATTGGCTAGATGCCAGAAATCACGAGAAGAGTTAGAGTTGGAAAGATTTTGACATTTTCTATTGATGAAAGAGTTTTTAGTAAGTTGGAGAATAGATTTGGCATGATTACGGGCAGAAATATATAGGGCATGAGTTTCAGCAGATGGATGGCTACGGTACCGTTTGTGAGCCGCCTCTCTATCATTGACAGCACGAGAACAAGCAGAGTTAAACCAGGGCTTTTTAGCTTTAGTATTAGAGAAAGTATGAGGAATGTATAGCTCCATGCCAGAGATAATCACCTCTGTTATGCGCTCGGCACACAGAGAAGGATCTCTGACATGGTAGCAATAATCATCCCAAGGAAAATCAGAATAGTACTGCCTCAGGTCTTCCCACTTAGCAGAGTTGAAATGCCAGAAGCACCTCTGCTTAGGCGGGTCCTGAGGCTGCACTGGAGTGATAGGACAGGTAACAGAAATAAGATTGTGATCGGAGGAGCCCAACGGAGAGGAAAGTTTAACAGAGTAAGCTGAAGGGTTGGAAGTTAGGAAAAGATCAAGAATGTTGGGCGTGTCTCCAAGGCGGTCAGGGATACGGGTAGGGAACTGCACTAGCTGCTCTAGGTCATGAAGGATAGCAAAGTTGAAGGTTTGTTCACCAG
>JAPQNM010002274.1:67500-72500 GCA_029783475.1 Metacarcinus magister | reverse complement strand
GCGGACAAAATCCCCAGCGGACAAAACCCCAAGCGGACAAAATCCCCAACGGACAAAACCCCAAGCGGACAAAATCCCCAACGGACAAAACCCCAAGCGGACAAAATCCCCAGCGGACAAAACCCCCAGCGGACAAAACCCCCAGTTCTATTTTTTCTGAAGAAGATATTATATAGTTTAAGTAATTTTTTTTATATCATATATGATATACACCCGTTTCTATCACGTCACGGAACCTTCCACTGGCAGACTGCTATAAAACTGATACTACTTATTGTATTATATAACCTAAGAATAACCTTAGTAGGACAGACTTTCATATATAGATATTATTTCACACACACACACACACACACACACACACACACACACACACACACACACACACACACACACACACACACACACACACACATATATATATATATATATATATATATATATATATATATATATATATATATATATATATGTATTCATTATCTCATAATTAGTATCTGCTTATATTATTCAATAACTATAAATTGAATATGTATTCATTCACATGAGATTACAACAGACTCTTTGTCTTAACTAGTTTGTACTTATCACTGACACTATACACTAGGGACGGCGGACACAAAAGACAAAAACCAAAATCCAGATACACTGGATGCACACAGATGCATCTGGATCTTGACGAAAACGAGCTAAAGGTACATACGTGCACAAAGAACACTGGTTTTCTCGCGCGGACAACCAGCGCCGACCAGCACATTGAATGAACCTTGGTACCAAGGGTTATTGCTTGGTAACATTGATCTGTTGACTTAAACGAAACTTGTTGCCTCACTCGGGGCATCTGTACCCACCCTCAACACCCACTATCTTCTTGCTTCTTGCAATATAAAGAAGTTTTGGTTGGTGGAACCTGTCCATTTCTACTTAGCCTACTGTGACTTCAGAATCACATCGTAGTTTCAGCGAAGACTTCCTTCTATGGTGACTACAGGAATATACAGAAACTTATCGTAGCTCAGCGAAGACTTGTTCGGCGCAGATAGCAACATTACAGGTGTGCTGCAATCCCCCCCCCCGCTTCTACGCACTGCCTTGACCCAAGGTTGTGGAAATCCTTTTGCCAGCCCCCCTACCAACTAACATCAGTAGAATCAGTAATTGACTATGAGGCTTTCATGAACTCATATGACCTTTCTTCTGATGAAGTGAATTAGTTGATTACTAGGTCAGGAAATAATATCAAGCATTTCCAGCTTCCACTGAACCCTTCAGTATGGCTTCCACTGAATCCTTCAGTATGGCTTCCACTGAACCCTTCAGTATGGCTTCCACTGAACCCTTCAGTATGGCTTCTCTAATCAATCCACCTCCTTCCATCATGAATGTTCCTTTCAAGGTTTTTCTTATTTCTGCTTCAATACGCCCATTCAACGGTCAGGACACGAATAATAGTGCCTATGTGAAGATGTAATGAAAGGGTCAAATGTCGTTACTGATAGCGACGAAATCGTATTCATCCATTCTCGATTAAAAACAGGTTCGAGAACGTTAAACCTGATGCAAAGAAGTGCTTTCAACTTCACAGACATTGGAGAAAATTATGCAAAATTCAAGGAAAATTTCTTTAATGTATTTGGTAGTGGAGCTCAAATCACATTAATAAAGCAATTGGTTCATGTAGTTGAGGAACTTCTAACTAACGCTTCCTCTTGCTCCGTGTGGGATGGGCTTGTGGGAGCAAACCAACTCTCCACTCAAATTCAAAATCTTGATGGATATCAAAAGGTTGCCTAATGATGATGAAATCAAAACTAAAGTTAAAGTGATGTCAGAATTTCTTTTCTTGTTCCACATAAATGGGAAGGCACGCCGTGCCGCCTTACCCTTGTCTTTTAACCCTAGATACGAGGTAGTTAAATTTGTAATAGAACTTAACACCAGATTAATGAAAACTCATAATTCTGTTGAGGTTCCGGCTTCAATAGGTGCTCTAACTACCAATGAGCAGGAACAACAGTCCTATGTGGCTACAGTATCTAAGCCTGCAGAGGTTTGCACGTTCTGCAGGAAGCCAGGACTTAATGAAAAACGGTGCTACCGGAGGCTGAAAGGGAAGCGAAAGCTCGCGAACTCCAGAGTGAACACCGAAAAAGGGTCAGAGAAACCTCAAAGGAGTAATCTCTGTCTGACCGAAATTCACAGCCGGCGGCGCGTCACCAACCTTACCGCCTCGAGGTACCACACAACATGGGTCCCTGCTGTACTGTTTGATTAACGGAATGTGTAAACTTACATCTGAGCAGTGCAGTAACATTGCCAAGATGCGCCATGAGCAGTAAAAGAAAGCCTCAGCAATTGGCGCAAAACAAACCAGGTTAAAACTAAGTGACGGGACTTCGTGACACCTTCAACAGGACCATAAACCCCGTTACAACCATGCTGAGATTTTGCGTAAGTTTTCCTGGAGGCTTTGTATGTCGCTGTCTGTGATTGCCGAATTTTCGATTTTCGTATTGTCTGCGAATTTTATGATGAAGTTGCTAAGTTGAAAATCGATATAATTTATGAAAATTATGAACAGCACAGGTCCCTGTGGGACACCAGACACCATTTTCTATTAATAAGCCAATTTTTTATCTGATTGTGCACATTGCCAATAGTTATAGTAAATAAGTGTGATCAGAATTTTAAGGAGTTAAATATCTAAATTCTAAAAATGCAATGTAATTCTGTTATTTAAGAACAATGCGCATAACACTTATTAAGATATATTAAGAAATCAAAGTATTATTTACTTCCAAGTCAACAACGCCTTGTAGACTGAACATAAGGTGCCTATGCAGCTTGAGTTTACTCTTATTTTCATTATATGATTTTGTTGATTCACGTCAATATTACCAAGCCACAAAAAAATATTTTCTATGGTCAATTTATACAGGGAAACATTTAATATTGCATTTTAAATATTTTGGTCAGTTCAGTAAACAATCAAATAAGTTGATTAGTAATTCGAAGATTTTAAGAGTTTACAGGAATGGTTACTTAACAAGCGTGTTTGTATCAGTTAAAAATGGATAGCAATCAGAACGATGGCCTCGTTTACGTGTGTGCGGGACTAATTTTGCAAACCAATGATACAAACTCATGCAAATATTGATTCTGTGGATAGCTTCAAATCATTTCCTTTATTTATAGCATTAGTTTACGCCATCAAGGAGGAAATATTTATCTATACACACATGTGGACAAAATAGTAGCAGTGTTCAGCCGGCAGCCGAGGAGGGACGTCTGGTAGTTGATGAGCTGACCTACTTACATGGAGGACGAGGGTCCAGTGAAGACATAAACTGAGTTCAGTGAATTTCATTGTTCATGTGGTCATTGCCAAGTACCAGAATCAGACTAGCAAGGAAACAGGTAAGTTGAAATAGAACCAGTGATGCTAAATTAAATGTGTTTGCCTAAACTTAGTTTGCCTGGGACGGCTTAAGAGTTCTGGTGTGTGTGTGTGTGTGTGTGTGTGTGTGTGTGTGTGTCTGTCTGTCTGTCTGTCTGTCTGTCTGTCTGTGTCTGTCTGTCCGTCCGTGTCTGTCTGTCTGTCTGTGTCTGTCTGTCTGTCTGTGTCTGTCTGTCTGTCTGTCTGTCTGTGTCTGTCTGTCTGTCTGTCTGTGTCTGTCTGTCCGTCCGTGTCTGTCTGTCTGTGTGTGTGTGTGTGTGTGTGTGCGTGTGCGCGCGCCCTCGATGATTTCTGATAGAATGGACATTCTTCTAGAAATTTTTAGTTGGTCATGTTTGCATTCATAATATAAATAAGCTGGATCAACCTTGCTAAGTAAACAAGGCAGCAGACCAGATGGTGGTGCCATTTACCTCGATCACAAGGATGAAAGAAGACGAGCTGTCGGATATGAAGAGGATTCTTTAATGTTACAAATAAACAGTTGAGTGGTGCTTTTGTCGTTCAGCTTCTCCAGGACACAAGGATTCTGGGTCAGTTCCTAGAGCCAGGCTCACAGGCTGCGAGGGAGGAAAGTGGCCATTGTTGGCGTGTCGTGCTTCCTGTATTTGTTATCTTGTGACTATTCCCGGTCTTGGGGCGTTTATCACTGCTCGTAACTCGCGGCCACCCCTCGTACAACAGCTGCCGGCTTCTGCGAAAAACAAGAACTTCGCGCATGGTGATACACACTGCGTTAAAAATATTTTTTGAGAGTTCTGTGACTTGGTTTTGACAGCTGCCTGACAAAAGAATATTGTTTGCTGCATTATATAAATTTCCCGGACTCATAAGGCCTTACACTGATAAAATCAACATAATTAGAAAAAAAAAGTTAACGTCTGCACACGATAATCAATGTACGGTTCATGTGCTAATTGTCAGTACAGCAAGGTGATCCACGCCGGTTACTACAGTTCTATAACATTTTTACTTGAAAAATCAAGAGAATGTGGCTCCATGGTGAGAAGATTCGTCTCTCCCAGGACACCGTCGCACTAGAATACCGCAACAGCCACATCGGCCACACATACTCACTACCAGACTCTGCAGGTCTCGGCGGTATTCTGAGTTCATGACGAAGTAGAGGAAGAAGTCGCAGCAGACTCCCATCATCTCCAGACAGTTAGCAACGGTACGGGCGAGCTCTGAGGTGAGGCTGGTGCTACAGTGAGTGGCCTCAGCGGTGTAGAGCAGCTGCAGCACAGCCGCTGGGACGTTGCTCAGCAAGAAGGCAGCCGTCAGGACTATCAGTAAGTATCTGATCTGGTTGTCCCATCCATGAGTGCTTTCCCTCCGCTTGCGAGGTACACGCATGGATGCCCGCACCGCCCGTACCCGCCGCACCGCCTGGAGAATGAGAACATTGAGGACCACAAGTGTTACCGAGGGCACGACACGGTGCAGGAGCTCCAACATCACGGACCACACCCTCCAGGAAGCGGTGTCGAAGATGATACCTTGGGTGACCCGCCATCCGTGCTGCTCCTCGCTGTACTCCGCT
>JAPQNM010002274.1:27500-62500 GCA_029783475.1 Metacarcinus magister | reverse complement strand
GAAGTTGTATAATGTAAACCTTGATGAACTCCAGTTTGTCCTATACATGCAAAAGATGAAAACGTCATATAGCAGTTTTCAACTTGAGAGCCTTCCTCCCACATCAGCAGCTGTGAAGTAGCATGCATATCGTGCTTACTCTGCAGTACAGGAATGGTTAAGCAATGGTAGAAGCTTAATTACAAGCGAAAGTTGTTTTTAAGTTTGTTATATATTGAAACTTTCTTAACATACGTCAAATGAAGTATTACCATTGTTAAAGCAAGTAAATGCCAACAAAACACTTAGTTCATAAGGTTTACTGTGGATTATGTTTATGAAATGGATTGTATATTGATTATATTAGGCTCAGTTGACTTTATAATGATGAAACAACAACAAAAATGAATTGCCCATGCCTTAAAACCCCTAAATAAAGGTATTACATGCCCAGTAGTGATAGGAGGTGATTGCGACATGCCATAAATAGCGAAAACGGTGGCCATCTTGGTTTTTGCGCTCCCCAGCTTTTAGCTTAAGGGTTTTTTTGGGGGGATTTTGTGTATTTTGACTCCACATGTGTCAAGGTAATATTTCTTAAAAAATCAGCGTTCTCTTTTTTTTTTCCATCCTTATACCTAATGCTCCTGGGCTATTAGGGATTGTTGATTTCCTCGCAGTTCCCTCTGGGCTTAGAGTACAATGTCGGTGAATTGTGTTCTCGTTACCTTGACTGATGGTAAATACTTGTGAATGGGTATTATTGTACATCTTCACCAGAATGCTCTAGAGAATTCAGGATTATATTTTTGCATTACCTGATGCATTTTGAGAAGGTTTTCTTAATTACATTTCCGTCGCAAATTTTTAGTATGTGAGATATTCAATGTTTTCTGTGAGACCTTCTCTTCGGGAAGAAGGTAAAGTTTAGTTTGGTTTGAACAAAGTTTTGTTATTTGTCAATATAGGTTAAGGTTTGTTTGATTTAGGTTTTGTTATGTTATGTTAATTCAAAAGATATCAAATGTTTTCTATGACCAAAAATCAGGAGCAGGAGATGCAGACGCCATATTTTTCATAGCCACACGCCAGGTTTTGTGACCATCAGTGCATTGCGCGTTCGTCAATAGGTCATTGTTAGATTATGTTAGTGATTTTGGCACCTTGTTTATAGTGTAAATCATTGTATTTTGTCACTAGGTCATAGTTAGGTAATGTTAGTGATTCTGGCACCTTGTATATAGTGTAAATCATTGTATTTTGTCACTAGGTCATAGTTAGGTAATGTTAGTGATTCTGTCACCTTGTTTATAGTGTAAATCATTGTATTTTGTCACTAGGTCATTGTTAGGTTATGTTAGTGATTGTCACCTTGTTTATAGTGTAAATCATTGTATTTTGTCACTAGGTCATTGTTAGGTTATGTTAGTGATTCTGTCACCTTGTTTATAGTGTAAATCATTGTATTTTGTCAATAGGTTATTGTTAGGTAATGTTAGTGATTCTGTCACCTTGTATATAGTGTAAGTCATTGTATTTTGTCACTAGGTCATTATTAGGTTATGTTAGTGATTGTCACCTTGTTTATGATGTAAATCATTGTATTTTGTCAATAGGTTATTATTAGGTTATGTTAGTGATTGTCACCTTGTTTATGGTGTAAATCATTGTATTTTGTCAATAGGTTATGTTAGTGATTGTCACCTTGTTTATAGTATAAATCATTGTATTTCCCACAAGTCTTCAAGCTTGTTAGGGGTGATAAGGATATCTTATTATATATACATTTGCGACGGAAATGAATGTCAAAATAATTTGATATGGATCAAAATCTATACGAAAAGTGTTATTTATATCCAGATGCATTCTGGTGAAGATGTAAAATTTTACCATTGATGTAAATATTGTCCTACATGCTATACATAGTGTACTCAACCCATTTGTAAAAGTTTCAGGCAATGTTCGTTATTCTAATCAAATGTAGGCCATATATGGCAATCTAGGAAAAAAGTCTTGGGTGAGATGCCTAACTTTTTGGTAATAAAATATAATGAAATATGAACTTACTAAGCTGGTTCTCTCTTCTGTCTCCTTGGGTTCTTTCTTCTTGTCCTACTTCTTTTCCTCCCATTGCATTTTAACTGTCAACTGATTTCCCATTCCTTTGAAACCATGTCATCAAGGCTGTATTAAAATGTCATTAATTTTAGTTTCCTCATTCCTGCTTCCTTTCGTCACTCTTGCTTCATAACATACCATCATCTAGTCACATTTCTAGTGTGTCCCAAGCTACTTCCCCCATCTTTGTCATCTCCTTCTTTGTCTCTCCTTCCTTATCAGTACGGCGGCAAGTGACCTGCCACTCCCCTAAGGTGAAAGTAGGTCTGTAGGTTGAGAGAGAGAGAGAGAGAGAGAGAGAGAGAGAGAGAGAGAGAGAGAGAGAGAGAGAGAGAGAGAGAGAGAGAGAGAGAGAGAGAGAGAGAGAGAGAGAGAGAATACACACACACACATATATATTTGATATATACATATATATATATATATATATATATATATATATATATATATATATATATATATATACATATATATATATATATATATATATATATATATATATATATATATATATATATATATATATACATATATATATATATATATATATATATATATATATATATATATATATATTCTTTTTTCGATTAGAATGTAAACTACTACTACTTTTACTATTACTACTACTACTACTACTACTTTTACTATTATTTCTACTACTGCTACTGCTACTACTGTTACTGCTGCTACTGCTGCTACTACTGCTGCTACTACTACTACCACTACCACTACCACTACCACTACTACTACCACTACCACTACTACCACTACCACTACCACTACCATTACTACTACTACCACTACTACTACGACTACTACTACCACGACTACTACTACGACTACTACTACGACTACGACTACTACTACTACGACTACGACTACTACTACTACGACTACTACGACTACGACTACGACTACTACTACTACTACCACTACTTCTACGACTACTACTACTATTACTACTACTATTACGACTATTACTACTCTCTGCTGCTGCTGCTGCTGCTGCTGCTGCTACTACTACTACTACTACTGCTAATACAACAACTACTACTACTACTACTACTACTACTACAACTACTTCTACTACAACTACTTCTACTACTATTACTACTACTATTATTTTGCTGCTGCTGCTACTACTGCTATTATTACTACTACTACTATTATTACTAGTACTACTACTACTACTACTGCTACGTGATTAGCGGAGTGTCAGTGGGAGGTCTTGGGTGGGGGTTGAAGCAAGGAGTCATTAAGGTCAATCACCCAGGTCAATCCCTATTCCCTGGGGTGCTGGGCTGCACCCCTTGTTATTGTTTATCAAGGACTCTCTCTCTCTCCGCTCCTTACTTCTTTGATTTTTTACTCAATTATTATAATCATTATGTAGGCATACATTGTTTAAGCGTGAGTGTTTTCCGGTGGTTTATTAACACTTTTATATTTGTTTTGCTTGTTAATATAAGGCATACTCATTGTTTTAGTCACGAGACGTTTTGTATCTTACTATTATGAAAAAATACCAAACTAAAACGTATTTTAATGTGTTTATTGCACCAAATTGTTTGATAAACACAACGAATAGATTCTGAAATAAATTAAATATTTAACTATTTATTGCACTAACATAGAACATATTACCGTCGTCCTCACATATTAACAATAATAATAGTAATAGTAATAACAATAATAATAATAATGATCATAGTAATAATAATGATAATGATAATAATAATAATAATAATAATAAAAAAAAAAATAATAATAATGATAATGATAATAATAACAATAGTAACAATTACAACAATAATAATAAAAATTATAATAAAAATAATAATAATAATATTATTTTTATTATTATTATTGTTGTTATAATAATAATAATAATAATAATAATAATATTATTATCATTATTATGATTAACAGTAATGATAATGATAAAAATAAAAATAATAATGATGATGATAATGATGATAATGATGATGATGATGATGATGATGATAATAATAACAATAACAATAGTAACAATGATAATAAGAATAACAATAATAATAATAATATTATCATTATTATTATTACAGTAATATTATTATTTTTATTATTATTGTTATTATTATTATAATTATTATTAGCATTATTATTAGTATTTTCCTCTCTTTCACCAAACGAACCTGCACTGGCACTAACTGTGCCTCTTTGTATAATGTGTTGAGTGTGTACATATGTTGATTTGGTCTTGTTCTCGTATTCAGACATCTGTGCTAACCTTCTGTGTCATTATTTGTTTGCACAGAACGGTTAAAGACACTCCATGTGTCTGGAGACCACAGTGAACTGTCAATCCACGTCGTCCTCGTGTAGGAGATCAACTCTTGCACAGCAGGGGCTGCTATTTGTGGTCTTTCCTCCAACCTCTCAAAGGACCCCCTTATGTGCTCCTCTGGTAGGTATGGTAGAGCTAATAACTCCCTGATGAAGGAGTTCATGGCCCCAGAGGTCAGGTAAGGCACTCGGAGACCTAAGAAGTCTGCCTTCCTCCAGTGGAAGCAGCAGCCCTTTATTCTCACATTTTCAAAAACACTCCACACTCCACATTGCCGCCTCAAAGTCTAAGACTGCGTTCTGTATCATCACTGTTAGGAGTGATCCAATGATGGCACAAAATACTTCTATATAGTCTTGTTTCCTCCTTTGGTTTCAGAGCAAATGGAAGTGGAACTTGTTTGATATGAGCCTCGCCTTCTCCCTTGACAAAAGCATGTATGGAGAAAAGTTGGGTGAAGGGAGACTTCACTGCTTTGAAGGTGGCATCACAGTACCAAGTCTTTGAATTCTGGAGGATATTTCTTTGTTGAGGTGTAGAACAAACTAAATGTCGTGCATCATCTATGACAATCTCACTCAGCAGAAAATCATCTGGGATGTGATCCATGGCCAGCTCGAAACAAAGATCAGTTGGATCCGTCGGTCTATTATTTTGTCTGCGTCTGTTAGTAACTCTCGACAAATGTACTAGATTAGGCAAGCTAGCTGCCAAGGAATCAGTAGTTGAATTTTTCACTACGACTTCCTCTACGATAGCTGCTGCTGATCTATAAAGATCAGTGCTGGCCTTCTGCTTTACCTCAGTGACAGTCTTTATGTACTGGTCTCGTCCAGGTTGTGCAGGATAGTTGTGGGTGTGAATCCTAGCAGTCCAGCTGATCCCATCTTGGACTACTGATGCCTTGCAGGGAGCTGTCGAGGGACAAACTGCGCATTTCCATGTCATCTTGGATCCTTTGTAGCACTTATCAATGATTCGTGAGTAGCAGAATCCGTACAAATCTACCAACATAGGCTTGTTCCGTTTTGTTTCTGCTTCAATAACTTCATAGGTGATTCTTTTCTGCTTTCCAAGATTAGGGATGTTCACTGGTAGTAGTGCTGCTAGCTGGGTGTGCTCAAGTTTGTTGCAGACAGTTCTGAATGACATAGAAACATCAAAAGACTCGTAGTTTGCAGGCAGTTGGTACTGTGACGCTTGAGATGAAGGTAGGGAAGTGATAGGAGACACTGCTATGTTGTTGACTGCATCCGTATCCATGGGCTCTTCCTCCCTGGTGCTCTCTGCGACTAGTTGGTGATCAACATTAACATCAAGATCAGTGCTGGCCTTCTGCCTTACCTCAGTGACAGTCTTTATGTACTGGTCTCGTTCAGGTTGTGCAGAATGGTTGTGGGTGTGAATCCCAGCAGTCCAGCTGATCCCATCTTGGACTACTGCTGCCTTGCAGGGAGCTGTCGAGGGACGAACTGCGCATTTCCATGTCATCTTGGATCCTTTGTAGTGCTTATCAATGATGCGTGAGTAGCAAAATCCGTACGAATCTACCAACATAGACTTGTTCCGTTTTGTTCCTGCTTCAATAATTTCATAGGTGACTGCATCTGTATCCATGGGCTCTTCCTTCCTGGTGCTCTCTGCGACTGGCTGGAGATCAACATCAGTCTGATGGCAGCTAGGGCAGAACCAGCAGAACACAAAGTTCGGGTCTGTCTTGAGACGTTGACACAGCCTTTTGTATTCTTGTCTGGTAACACCTGTGGAAAAAGAAAACTTTTAGGGCCAACTCGGATTACACAAAAGGATGTAAGGGACACGCCTCTCAATCCCGCCTGAGCTCTAATATTAAGACATAAAACTCCAAAGGATGTGAAGACAACACGTCATCCTCCTCTCCCTGTCGGCCTCACAAAAAGTCTCGTCTAAATACCTAATCCTAGAGTCACTCAGAACTAACACTTCCTGAGACCCTTCTAACCTTTCCCTGTCCTTCCTCTTCACTACCTTCTTGGGGGTCCTGTCCTCTTCTCCTGTGCCTACCTCGATTACTATATCTTCCTCCTCCAATGTAGCAACAAGCTAAACTTGTTGCTACATTCTACCTCACACAGGGGAAGAAATTCCACCTCACACAAAGGAGGGCTCATCCTCCCTTTCCCTCCCCTACTCACAACCCTCCACTTACCCCCCTCCTGTCCCTGACCTGACACTAAGTTCTGCCCTCAACTCCTGTCTCGTCTCCCCTAATAAACCTCTAACTTCCTTAACCTCCTCCTCTAAAGCTACATTTCTAGCTAACACTTCACACAACTTACAGTCACTTACCTTCCATTGCCTCTCCACACCACAGAAACCACACCTCACAACTCCACCCTCCATATCTGAAAATTCCTCGTCTATACTAAGTACTACACACTACGCCATCTAAATCAATTTGCCCAAAAATAACACAAAAACACAATAAAATACTTATGGTACAAATATAACCTGGTATCCCCTGTGTTGACACACAAAAACACAATAAAATATCTGTTATGGATAAATACAACCTGGTATCCCTTGTGTTACCGCAAGCAGCACGTCCTCCTCCGAGCAGGTCAGGCAGGTCTGGAAGCTGCACGCATTACATGCATGAATTCAGTATTATTCTACTCTACATACCTGGCTGATGGATGATGTTTCACTGTCTTTCTTGACAATGTGTGAGGTAGCAGAATGGGAACTTTGAGGAATGTGTTGTAGCTCTGTGTAGATATGTTTTTGTTATGACTTCTTTGAATCTCATAAGAAACATTCTTCTTATATATGGCTGGAAAATCTGATGGCATGGTCCATGATGTTATTCTTCACCAGCATTGGCGTGGCAGTGGTAGTGGGTGAGAGCCCAGCATTCTGCAGCATCTATAGGACAAAGCGTGGCAGGCTCAGGCCTGGGATGACATGGTCACGCAGCTTCATAAACCATTGAGCTTCCCAAGCTGAAGCATTGCCTGCACACACTACACCAATTCTGGAATATTGATAAAGATATTACGTATAGTATAAACAAAAGTAGTTTTCCTTTCAAAACAAGTGGGTGGCACACCACAGCAGAATGCACAAACATATTCAAACTTTTACAAATCCCTAAAATCTGTTTAATATTACTTGACATTTTACACAAATCAGATTGCCCAAATCCACTAAAAATAGTCTTACGCATACCTTCCTCACACATATTCACCCCTTACATAAACAAGAATAAATAAACGTGCTGCTACTGTGGCACTCACCGGCTGGTACATAAGCAATGGCCTTGGTGGAGGAGCGGCCAAAAGTAGTGTTCCCTAAGAGGCACGCCAGCCTCCTTCGTGGTCCTCAGCAGCACCCAGGCCAGCTCCTCCCACTGCTCCCTTAAGACATGCTCAAGGTCCACCTGCAGGGCTAAGTAGTTGATGCCTTCCTTCTGTAGGTGATGGCACACCTTCACCACCACGTATGGGTCTTGAAGGAGTGAAGATTTTTATATCCTACATTGAAAATACTTACTCAATGTTTCCTTAAATATAAACATTAATAGTCATTAGGTTATATTATTCATAAAACAACTGTCATTAATACTTAACTGTGTCTGTACCTGTAACAACATTCAAAACATCACTATGAATTTGTGTTTCTACGAGAGAGAGAGAGAGAGAGAGAGAGAGAGAGAGAGAGAGAGAGAGAGAGAGAGAGAGAGAGAGAGAGAGAGAGAGAGAGAGAGAGAGAGAGAGAGAGAGAGAGAGAGAGAGAGAGAGAGAGAGAGAATTACTACATTTAGTAGTTATAATTATTATTATTATTATTACACAGAAACAATTTATTTGAAATTATAAAAAAAAATTATTGATATTATTATTATAGTAGTAGTAGTAATAGTAGTTAGTTAATGCAAAAAGGAGCAAGCGAGACAAGTGGTGGTAGTAGCAGTAATGATGATAATAATAACACGATACTCTCTCTCTCCCTTCCTCCTCTCTTTAAACACACACACTCAATCTCTCTCATTATCTCACTCTCTCTAACCTAACCTAACTAAATATAAAGAATCTATATATAAAACAAAACTATAAAATAATTTTTTTCTAACATTGTCAAAACTAAAATCTTTATCAATCTAATTTCCACATCCTTCAAGATCCTACTTATAAATATCTTTTAGTTTTAGAGTAATAAGGAAAGAATGAATAATTTTGTGAATTTTTTTTATTTTTCCTTCCATTAGGTGAAAAAAACCCTTATATATCCTATTCCCATATCCTTCAGTCCTATCATCATGAATTTGTCACCAAATATTCTATTTATGTTTCTCTGGAGATAAGTAAGGCATCAGAGACTATAGATAGAGATAGTGGGCGCTGCAAAAATACTAAAATCATATTCCCTGCTAGCTATAAAAGACGAGAGAGAGAGAGAGAGAGAGAGAGAGAGAGAGAGAGAGAGAGAGAGAGAGAGAGAGAGAGAGAGAGAGAGAGAGATATATCTGGGAAGTCCCTCCTATGTAGTCTCTTCTACAAAAAGACAGAACACCAAGAGGAGGGGAGAGTAATGTCTCCCTGGACCCTAAACCCCGTCTTGGCTCCCTGCCTTTAAGAGGGATATCAGCTGTGTATATAGATAAATAGATATATTCTATTAAGTACTTTCCATTTATTTTTCTATGCAGATCTCATTACTTTCATCACATCTGAAATGATTTGCCATATGACCTCTGATGTCCAGCACTTACTTTATTTGCATTAACAAACTTACTCACTCCCATCCCCAATTGATGTAAATAAAAGATTACAGACTCATATATAAATATATATATACATATTAACATTTTTATACAAAGGACATGAATAAACTAAAAATTCCATTATGACAAATGTTTTGATATGAAAGATGCAAGATCACAGGTGTGGATTGTGTGACTGTCAGTGAACTAAGGTATTTTTGGTGGTATGGATCTGTGGGGAGAATAAAAGGCAGCCTAAGGGAGCAGGTGATGTGGCAAGGGCAGAGTATGTGAGGAAGGAGGAGTGGAATATGGTATATGAACACATACCTTTTGGTTTCTAGTCCTCACTGTCATATATTACATAATAGTTTCATAATAACACTGAAATTTGTACGAAGCATTATGACAATAAGCATGTGAATTGTAAAGTTATTATAAGAGGAAAGTTCCTTGCACTTGCCAAGGGGTTACTTTGACAGAATAATTTCCACTTTCTCCTATTCATACACCTCATTTTCTCACAATCCCATTCTTTCGCTCTTTTAACAATGCAATCACTTAACCTTTCCTTTGAAAATAGTAAAATCCTACACACGCATATATATATATATATATATATATATATATATATATATATATATATACTATTAGTTTGTGTTCTTGATCCATTTGGAATTAAGTGCACTTCTACCTTCTATCCCATAATGAAATTCAAAAGTTTGTTTTAGATCTTAAAAAATATTAGTCACTTGATGACAACCAACTCTTTCATCTTGGTGTAATGACCAAGTCTTTCATCGTGATGGTCATTCGTACAGCATTACAGTAGCCCTCATTGAACTTGAACCAAATTTCTGACTGTGTAGTCTTGCTTGATGTCCCTGAAAAGATATTTATATTGATATTATTAGCTTTAAGACAGATCCTACAGCAGGTTCTATCCATGTTACATACTCGGATAACACGCTTCAACTACTTAATACTGCTTGGATCGTAGAACATTTGATGTCAGTCTATCTTATCTTACTTGAGTATAGCAGTGTTGATAGTATTATTATTCTATCACAGATTTTTTTTAACCCGTTTTATTTAACTTTTTTTATGTTCTTTTATGTCCATCCTTACGTGCTTCTATGTTTATATGACAAAGTCAAACTATGATAACTAAAATGCATTCACTTCCTTCCTTTAACTTGATGTCAAACTATTATTGATGATTCTTTTACTGCCTTTTGGCATGAAAATTCAATTATTTCTCTCCATTTATATGTAAAATATAAGCCCACCTTACTAATGCTTGTGAAAACCATCATCTTCAGCCTAGAGTATCACTAATCTATCTATAGTTTCTGATGTCTCATTCCCTTCAGAAATGGTCCCAAGGGGTGGATGGCAACAGCAGAAAAGCCTATACTTTTCCCTATCCACACACTCCGTTATTGCTGGTTCAAGCCCTTCCCCTTTATCAGCTTATCTTTCATGCTTGTAATCCTGCTGGGAAAAGTAAGGTATTGGTTTTCAAAACGAGGTAAGTTGAGGTGATTGACTTTAATGCAACTTATAGGGTGATTATGCCAGGAGTAGAAAGGTGTGAGCTAGCTCTAGGAAGAGAGAAAATGGAGTTAGTGAAAGAGTTTCAGTATTTGGGAACAGTGCCAGGCAAACATAGCGAGATGGAAGGAAAAATAAGAGAAAGGGCTGTGAAAGGCAGGTGTGTCATAGGGTCACTTACAAGGGTTGTGAGAGGAAGGAATGTATCCATGGGAATAAAAAGAGGGTTAAGGAACAGTTTCCTCCAGCCAACACTGACACATGGATCAGAAACTTAGACGTGGAATAGGAGAGGAGCATGTGGCGTGACAAGGTGGGAGGGTGAGAGCAATGAATATAAGTTTGAAAGATGTGTCATGGGACCTTATGCATATGGGGTGTAGTGGAATGGGTGAAAAAAAAAAACTTTTCGGTGGTTTGGTCATATTGGGAAAAAGAAGAGTGAAGTGTATCTAAAGAAAGTATATGTGAGTAATATTGAAGGTCTGAGGAAGAGAGGAAGGCAGTTGTAAGATGGAAGGATAGGGTGAAGGAGTACATGCATAAAAGGTGCTGATAGAGGAGGAGGACTTGAACAAGCAAAGAAGGAGTGTGTGGATATGGAGAGGTGGAGGCTCTTCTGTCGTAGCAATTCCCTTGAGGGACGTTTTCAGAGGGAACGAGGCATCCAAAACTATAGATAGATATAGAACCATAGCATCATAGGGGTTACAGTGGTAGCCCAAAAACACAACTCAGTACCCTTCTTGTAACCATTCCCCTGATGATTATTTTTTGATTGGTATATTCTTCTCTTGTAAAGGTCAATTTACATGCCTTTTTCTTTCTAAAACGTGCTGGTATAGGGCAGGTAAGGGAATAAAACCATAGGTCTGAAATAATACTGTGAAGATACAAGGAGAAACTGCATAAATGTGGTAACATGAAGCATCACAGAGTGAGGTGGAAATTGTTGCGACTAGTCTTGTTGGCCTTGAAAAGTATCAAATGTACAATAACAAACTTTTTTGACAAATATTCATTGTGTTATTCAGGTAAAGGTTCACTACATTTTCCCTTAAATTCTTATGATTGTGACTCAGATGACCAATACTGTAACATACAATCCTTTCAGATATCTTTTTATTGTGGCAGTGGCAGCATCAACAGTCCAGCATTTTAGTGAATAGTGTAATTTTGAACAAACCTCCGAATTACATATGAACTTACCTGTCTTTTGCCCTTTGTTGTCCTTTTTTACAATCCTTCCGAAAAAATCTCTCACAACCTGAAAAGTGCAGAGGCATGTTAGAAACTATGGTCATAAAACATGATTTTCTTTATCTTATATAAAAAAAGTAGTTGGCACCAATCAACAATCCAAATAATAAACTGAGAAAATCTTTACTCCTTGCCTCATCAGGGAATGACAGCATTATGCATGCACAGTCTCCACATTCTGCTTTTACTTTTCCATCCTATATATATTCTTCATTTCTTACCTTCTCATCTTAGTTAGTATTCACCTTATATGACTTAACTGTAATAGTTAATGAGGAGGGTAGCATCTTATCACGATTTTCCAAGTTTCCAATACTTATCAACAATCCAAACACAAAAATCAATAACAATATAAATAGAATACTTATTCCACTAAGAATATGACTCATCTGCACCTTTTCCTCTTCCGGAACTCCACTGGCAGTCTGTGGAAAGTCACATCAAATTAGTGTTCATACTGGAATATATTTATTTTATTTCATGATAACTTAAATAAAGTGGTTAACCACACTTGGCTTACAACTAAAATATTCAGGATTAAATCCCCAGCTGGGTAGTGCTGGGGAGACACGTAGTAAGTGCTGAGTCAATAAGTAGCTTTAAAAGATGGTTGGATGAGAGTATGGATAGGGATGACAGGTGGGATGGCTAAACATTGGATTATTCCAAGGGTGGGAGACAAGAAACTGCCTCGTGTAGGTCATCAACTGGCCTCTTGCAGTCTCCTCAATTCTTATGTAGTGTGTATGGGTACATTCCCTTCACACTAAAGCTTACGTTCATATGACAGAATAATAGTAGATGTGGATATTAGTTAAGGATTTGTAGCCTGACAGTCAAGCAGGAACTTGGAGCTAGAAATCCTGCCCTGCTGTTTGTATATGTATGTAGTCACATGTGTGTGTATATTTACCTAGTTGAGTTATAGTAATATACAGGGTCTGAGCTACACTCGTGTCGTCCCGTCTCCATTTCTATATTTGTCCAGTTTTTCCTTTAGTTGTTGTACCTTATGAGCATGTCACCGCTTTCATTTTTTTCCTATTGCTATCATTCCTACACCCTTTTTTCCCGACCTTTGCATTAAAATCCCTAATTATACTTTTTTTAGCCTAACATAGTGCCATAAGACCTTTGATGCATGGCACTTAAACTTTTTGCATTAACTAACAAACTATAATCTTTCTATATCCTCGTCATCATAGGCTGATAATGGTGAGTAAACCTGTATGATTTAAATTTTGTTTAATTTGATTATTATGCCTATGACTACCTCACTCAAACTACAGAATTTTGCAATATTTCCAGCTAGTTCTATGTTCACTAGGAAACCTTCTCCGTGTTCTTTTTCTTGTCTTGTTGTCCTCTGTAGCAAAAAATGTGACCATTCTACAGTTCTAAGAATTCTTCTCCAGTTCTTCTAACCTCACTTAGGCCAATGATATCCCATTTGACACCTTCTAGTTCTTGAAATAACACTTCAAGACTACCTTCACTAGTTAGTGTCCATACATTATAAGTGCCAAGGTCAAAGTTCCAAAGAAGGCTTGGCCGAACCCAGAGATTCTTAGCAGCCTCTGTTCTGGAGCAAGTGTTGCTGCCGCCGTGGCCAGTTGCTCCATCACTGCTGGTGACTCTTGGGACCATGACATAGATGCAGTGGTGATGTTGTATGTGTGTGTGTGTGGGGGCGGTGGGGGTTGGATTTAGCCAGATAACCCATCACGCTGGCTTGGGGCATCTTGGCGTGATAATACATTTAGTTTTTTCTCATAGTGAATCTGCCTAGTTTAGCTTCACTGATTGCTGCAAGACTCTTCACCACAGCAAGGTAGTGTTCGTTGAAGAGGGTTCATACACGTAGAACCATCCAATTGCTCGGCATTTCCAATAATCTGTCGCAAGGCTGGTCATCTGTAAATCGGATTAACAGACTTTTATTCTACATGGGAAATGGATATAACTCACCTTCTTCGGCTGCAGCTTTTGTTTATGGTTTGGAAGGAATGGAGTCCAGGTAGTGAGGGGTTTGTTGGCTTGAGTGGGCGGCTGCTTTGATCCAGATGGAGCAGTGACTACCTTTGCTCTGCCATCATTAACCTGAAAGTAGAAAATATCTTTTGTCCTATACTTAATGCTACAGTTCAAACATTCTGTACTTCCTTTTACTGTAGCTGACACGACTAATTAGATTTGTGATGCTCATGATTTTGGGTACCTGATCCTATCTTGTGATTATCTATCTTTTCAGATGCCTGTTATTTAGAAATTCCCAAGGCAGTTGTTATCACAAGTCAACAATTCCTCCTATCCACCTCATCCTTACACATTGCACTCCTGTTTGTCTGTCTGTCTCTTATTTTGCAAGAGGTAAGCTCAACACCTAAGTACAGTCGGCCTCCCAATGGTGCGGTTAATGCAGTCTGCACCCTTGGAAGTTAATAACCTATGGGAAATTCACTAATGTATTCCGAGACTCTTAAGACTTACCCTTTTCTCGCCCAATAACCTCCGAAATACATGATATAATGAAAGAATATACAGTACATATACATATGTGATTAAATATGATAGATAATAGATAGATACTGTACTAGCAGAAGCCATTACAGTATCTAGGAGGAGGAGGAGGAATCCCACATCTGAGAGAGAGAGAGAGAGAGGCAGAGAGAGAGAGAGAGAGAGAGGCAGAGAGAGAGAGAGAGAGAGAGAGAGAGAGAGAGAGAGAGAGAGAGAGAGAGAGAGAGAGAGAGAGAGGCAGAGAGAGAGAGAGAGAGAGAGAGAGAGAGAGAGAGAGAGAGAGAGAGAGAGAGAGAGAGAGAGAGAGAGAGAGAGAGAGAGAGAGAGAGAGAGAGAGAGAGAGAGAGAGAGGCAGAGAGAGAGAGAGAGAGGCAGAGAGAGAGAGAGAGAGGCAGAGAGAGAGAGAGAGAGAGAGGCAGAGAGAGAGAGAGAGAGAGAGAGAGAGAGAGAGAGAGAGAGAGAGAGAGAGAGAGAGAGAGAGAGAGAGAGAGAGAGAGAGAGAGGCAGAGAGAGAGAGAGAGAGAGGCAGAGAGGCAGAGAGAGAGAGAGAGAGAGGCAGAGAGGCAGAGAGAGAGAGAGAGAGAGAGAGAGGCAGAGAGGCAGAGAGAGAGAGAGGCAGAGAGGCAGAGAGAGAGAGAGAGAGAGGCAGAGAGGCAGAGAGAGAGAGGCAGAGAGAGAGAGAGAGAGGCAGAGAGAGAGAGAGAGAGAGAGAGAGAGAGAGAGAGAGAGAGAGAGAGAGAGAGAGAGAGAGAGAGAGAGAGAGAGAGCTGATGTCATCACAACATTGCCGCTCGACAAAAGCACATAGAGTTCCGTCACTGCACCCTTTGAATTTATCGCACCCTTTGAATATGTGTCACCCTGGTACTGCCCGCACCCTTGGGGGCCGACTGTATCTCTACTTTTGTATATTCTCCTTGTCATTTTATCTTCCATTCTTTCCTACTGACTAAATGAGTATCCAGCAAAGGTAATGCAATAAAAAAAACAAGACTAATTACTACAGCATATTTCTCTCTCTACAGATTTTAGATGACCATAACCGTCACATTCTGCATCATAAAGACTATTCTCCAGTCAAGGCAACATCTTCCCATCACTAATCACTCACCTTCCTGCTGAAGTAAGCCTCTGAACGTCGCACTTTTTCAAACTCAACTTCTTGTCCAACCAGCTGGCGATTAAAATATGAGAACTCCTTTGCTGGCTTACAACCATCAAAGTATACGATTTCTCCAATATTTCTGTAATATTCAAGTAATCATAAGATATACAGATTTTGAATTCATAAATATATTATTCAAGAATTACAGGAAATGCAAGGGAAGAAGGCACACTTACGGATCCAAATTGTAACTGTAAAGTCCGTGTTGGTTCTTCTCTTGGACGTAGGTGAGGTTGTATCCGATCATGATGTCAACAAGGCTGGCTAACTGACGCTTCTCATCCTTACTGTACAACTGAATGCTTACCTGTATGATAACCACAAAGGAAGAAAAATATACCAGTCAACTTACTTACTCTCTGTGCAGTAGGATATTTTTCCTTTAACAATATAATGCTGATTTAAGTTCTACTGAATTTGTACAATGAAATAAAGTGTGTGTGTGTAATTCACTATGGTATGCAGAATTACGTGCTGGACTCATGATTGTCAGCCATTACCTTCCCTGAAATAGCTCAGAGCTCATGAGACAGATCTATGGGTAAAGCTGAGATCTCTCACACATCATGCAACCCTAAGTTCTTTGTCAACGGGCACAGTAATTACACCCAATCAGTGAGGGGCCGGGGCTCTGTGGTACAATGCTTGGCTTGTGGCCTAAGGGTTGCAAGTTTGATTCTAGCTCACGGCAGCTTCCTGGTGAGAGGGGTAGCGTTTTCTCATTAACCCTAGCAGAACTATATGGTATATAGTTACCTAGTTTGGATGGATTATTTAATCAACTTTTTAATCCCTATCAGTGAAAAATCCTTAGCTAGCAACCTGAGCAGAGTTTGAACCCATGCCTTGCCAAGTGGCAGGTGGGAGTCATACCACTGGACCATGGGAGCCGTTTGTGTGTGTGTGTGGAAGGGGAAGGAAGGATTAGAAGGGCAGGAAAGGTGTACTCACAGGACGCAGGGTAGGTTGGATGATGTGGATGAGGAAGGGCAAAACATCACAAACCAGCTGGGTGGTGCCCGTGAATGCTCGGCTGGAGGGACTCATCTCACTGACCATGGTTGAAAGCAGGTTCTGGTTCTTGATCAGCTTCTGGTTCACCTTTGGTGCCACAAGAAAGATGAACACTAATTAATGAGCTGACAATGTTATTTATTAGTTATGTTTGCATCTAAACTATATAGTATGAATCTATTAGCGTGGAGTTAATGGCACTGGTTACATTACTGATAAATACAGTAACCCAGCAAGCAGGGTGTCTGATGTGCCAGGTCTAAATTCAGACTTGCCAGTACAGATCTGTCCCTTGTGGCTTACTTCAAGTCGAATTCCTTACTGTTTCTGTAGGTAATCTGCTAATTCTTGACTTACATTGATCAACCACCATAATTCTATTAACATTCTTTCTCTCTCTCTCTCCTTTCATTTCTCCATTCTTGCATAACTGTTTCCAAATACTTAAATTCTTTCACTTCCTACTTTTATGAAAAGAAAAGTAAAAGAGTGGCAGGTACAGGTGATAGTGAAATTCTACATCAGCTTGAGAACACGTGTAAGAGTGAACAGATTGGAAAATTATGAATTTGCAGTAAATGGATCTCTATTGAGCACCACATCTTTTATTTAAAGTTTTATACAACCTTCTCTAGAGAATTGCATTAATTCCAAGTGATCTAGAATGTATTAATGTAAATCGCTTGGAATAAATGCAAGGAGAAGTTTTTTTTTGTAGTGGTGCCAACTGCATTGTATGGAGCTGAAACATGGATGATGGGAGTAGCAGAGAAAATGAGGGTCCTAGGAGGAAAGGAAGGCCAGTTGTAAGTTGGAAGGATAGGGTGAAGGAGTACATGCATGAAATAGATATTGATAGAGGGGAAGGGATTGAACTAGCATGGACGGAGTGTATGGATAGGGAGAGGTGGAAACTCTTCTGCCGTGGCCATCCCCTTGGTGGACGTTCCCGGATGGAATGAGGCATCAGACTATAGATAGACGGGGAGTAGCCAAGAAAAGGCACACATATGCACACTCCTCTCATTTAGCCTCTAGGCCCTCTATTTATATACCTGGCTTATATCTACCTTTGCACCTTGTCTTTTCATAGGGGAGAACACAGAGGAGGGTTTTCCCAAAACACCTCGCTTAGTCCCTTTTGGTCGCCTTTTACAACCCGCAGGAAATACGGTGGTATTGTATTATTCTTGTAACCCCCACCACAAGGCTGATACATTATATAAAAGTACTTTATAGTACCTTTCACTCATATTATTAGAAAGCTGTACATAAAAAATCTATCATTATCAAACCATAATCTCTCAAGACACTATCATCAAAGATCATGCATGCAATAATACGTTGATTAATTCTGTTTGGCGCCACAACAACTAGGTCATAAGGCGCCATGTGTGCAACAAAGCAAAGTACAATTGTTACTGTTTATGCCAATACCTCTGTCATGCGGAAGGGAAACTGTATGGTGGGCCAGGTGACAGAGGCAAAACGAAGATGGTGGGAGACACAGGCAAAGGGTAAGTAGGCCAACAACATCCAGGATTGGCTGTGCCTGATTTCTTTCATCTGAAGATCTACAAACAGTGTCCACTCCAGTCCACTAGTAATCTGTGTGAAGAACAGGAAAAAGATGTGAAAGTACAATATATTTTTTAAATGATCTATAATGTTATACTATGCTACAGTCCCAAAATGTTATCTGTGAAGCTTTAAGGAATAATCAGTGCGGTGATATAGGTAGAAAATACTTCAATCAATTGGATAATGATTGAATTTGTTATTAATTCATTCAGAAAAGCAAATTCGTGAATTTTTGTCCAGCTTTATCATTCAGAACGTTCTGTAAATCTTGTGTATCCAAATAAATAAGGTATTTAATAGTAAAATATTATTTCCTATAACTTTAAAAAAAAATCTGATCTAACACTGTTGAACACAAAGTCAAAGTTAAGGATAAAGGAAGGAGATGGAATATAGGCAATGACTTTCCATAAAAGGATTGCTCAAGAACACCTTTCTGATGGGACTATTCTGATATAGAATTCCCAGAAGAAATCAAATGTCCAAAATACTTCTTCACCCCATCCCACCCCACCGCCAGAGAATAAGAACAACAACAACAACCTCTCACCGTTTCCAAAAGGGTGAAGTGCTTGAGATCGAGGTAGTTTTCAAACCAACCCTCCATCACTTTCTCATAAGGTGCATTCTGTGCAACTTTAAGGATGTGCCGGAATCTGAAAGTCGAGGTGTTCTCTTCCCCAAACTTCTTCAGATCACTGTTGAGGTCAGGCATGGGTGTGAGGGTGTCAGGTGACTCCTGTAGAGGGTTGTGTCGCATTCTGGAGACACAAAATATTTCATGATAACAACCATATTTCCTTCACTGTTACAATGAACATGTTGGTGGGTAAAATAAAGAAAAAAAAAAATGATGATAGTGATGAAGAATCTAAAAATAAGTAAAAAAAAATATCCAGCAAAGAGAGTACCTTTTCTGTCTGGGGATGAAGAAGATCTCCTGCCAAATCTTGAAGAGAGAGCGCTGGTAGTCCTTCTGACCAACAGAAACACTACTGATGTCGGCCATAGAGAGGCGTTTCTTGTTGCTCCTGAAAGAAAGTTTGTTAAGATCTATGACCATAATGTTCTTCTTTGAGCTTCTCTTCTCTTTGAACAATACAGATATGGATTGCAGATTCCATATTACTGCAGTAGCACTTCTAAATTTCTCCCTGTGAAAGAGACTACTAACAAAGGCATACACACAAAACAAACTTAAGAACACAAAAATCTAAAACAATCACTATTGCATGGTTTTGAAATTGAGTGTGAGTGTAAAGTCTTGAATTGTAAGTAAAAGTGTGTTCACCTGACTTTTCTGACATGGTAACTAACCCCCTTGAGAACAACTATCAGACCTGACAACACTAGGAAAAATAAACTTAATGTATATACACACTATGCAAATTTCATCTATGAATAAATGAAATGACTGGCAAAATTAATGCACTATAATTAAACTCCAAGTTGCCACAAGAACTGAGGTCATATTATAGTACAATGAATATACTAATTCTAGTGACTAGGAAGGATGTATAAGGGCGAGTTCTCAAAACAATACCTAACAAACTGCAGGATGGATAGACAAGAGCGGATGTCATTCTCAGTCTTGTCACACAACGTCATTAGCAGAGAAAGGTCTGCCTTCAGGCGCTGCTGTCGGGTTATCTCAAAGAGCCGCTGGGCCAGTCTAAAACAGAAATGTGATTACAACACTTTCCTCCACAAACAATATTATGTCTCACTATAGAATGTGAATAAATCTTTTCACTTCCTAGAATTAAATTATTAGGAATCACATAACACTGTGTAGAATGAGGTGAATGTGGCAAAGAGGAAGGGGAGATGAAGTGCCTACGGGGTGAATACTGACATACAGATTACTGTAAGCATGAGATGCATAAAGCAGCAAAGAAATGGGGGAGGATGTAGGAGTGGGAAGGAGAAGAAGGGGGTGTGAATGTCATACAATACACTACCTGTGACCACAACAAATTCAGTTGCTAACATTGATAATCTTGCCAGAGCTGGTGCATCATGGATGGTTATTGGTAAGGTAATAGAAAAATTTTAAACCATTCCTGTTCTATAGAATAATCTTAATAATAATCAGAAGAAAACATCATGAGTATCCATATCATCCCTTGAGACCCAACACAAGACTCCTCAATCATGTTATAATAAGGAATGGTTAAATGAGCCACAAAAATTTGACTAATCAAATAAAAAACATTTAAAGCTAAATTATGATGCGGAAAATATTATCAGATGGATTCTACACGTACATATGCCTTCTTTCTGCCAATGCATCACAATGTGATGTCAATATTTTCCACACAATACAAAGGAACTGAACTAACCTTGGTGTGTGTGTTGGTGGGAACCTCACCACCAAGGCCATCATTCGAAGGGGTCTCAGGGCTGGTGCGTACAGCTCGTTGCAGATGCAGACGACAGGCCGCTGCAGCAAAATGGGACCCTTTTGTTTTTTACCTTTCTTCCGTATGTCCTTCCCACTCAGCATATTCACGAGCAGGTTGATGGAGGGCTGTTCCAGGGCAAACCTTGGCTTAAGTACAGCCTATCTCTATAGCAACATTATGTGTGTGTGTGGGTCAAATCTTTTAATATGCCAAATCTCTTAAATAATGGGAATAGAGCATCTTATAACATGACACAGGTGCATTCACTTACTGCTGGGGCACCATCAATTTCATCAATGATCAAACAGTTGGGACGAGGGTCAGGGCCGAACACAGCCTGCATGGAGGTGGCATTCTCAAGGCGAGTGCGGAAAATCTCCAGTGAGTTGTCATCACTTGCATTCATCTCCACTACATTGTAGCCAGCATGGGTGGCTGCAATATGTGCCAGGGTGGTCTTGCCCAGCCCAGGCGGCCCACACAGCAACATCACCTGGTTGATAATGCAGCAAGAATCTTTTAATAAACCATTAATATAAATGCATGATGAAAAACAATATATGTAAACAAGGAAAACAAGTTAAAATAAAACAAATGACCATAAAACTACATCTACGATCAAATAATATAAACTTAACACTTAAAAATATTTTTGAAGCTTAATCGTACTAAAGTATCACTAGAATGCATTCCTCAGTTCCTCTACAGGATGAACTTAAAAAAGTAGCTGAAGGATTAGAAGAAAGAGAATTGAACTTTGGGGTGATGACCTTAATGTTGCACACACAGAGGACATGGTTATGGTACACTCTCGGCTAATGTCAAGCAACCTGTTCCAGCCACCTTAACTCCTTTGTTGGACCCTTCACTCATTTGCTGACTGCATAGTAGGTTTAAATTCTATTTCATGTATTGCATGTGACATGTGGATGCAAAAGAGTTATAAGTTATAAAATATTGAAATAATGTAACATGTATGAGGGCATGTGGAAGAGACAAAACAGATTGGCCTAAATGGCGATCCTTTGAATGGTTAAATGAATTTTCTTATTAGGGAGATAGTATCAATTTGTGTAAGAGAAAGGACAAGTGTAGTGGCAAGAATTAAGAGTGGATAAAGGAAGTTCAGACAACAATTGCTTTTATTGGGACTCTGTGTGGAGTGGAATGCTGTATGCTAGTGAAACCTGGGCAGTGAAGAAGGACAATGTCTACAATGTAGTGCATCACTAAATAACAGACCTGGAATCACAGATGGTAAGCTGAGGGAGATGGGAGTTGAGTGCATTAGTCTAATGATGAGAAGAGGTAGACTGAGGTAGTTTGGGCATGTTGAGAGGATGAGAAAAGTTAGAGATCTGAATGTAGTTGGTAGTGTTTAAAGAGAGAGGAACCCAGGAAAACTTGGAGAGAAATGATGCAGAAGGATCTCAGTGATCTAGGCATGTGCAGGAAAGCTGAAAGATAAGTGTCACATCATTTGGTTCATACATAACTACCAATGAAAAAGCAAAACCAACAGGTGAAGCCACAGCACTCCTAACCTTCTGTACTGGTCTGTTATGGGCATCCACTTCGTCAATCACCTCTGGTTTCTTCTGAAATTTGTTGAATTTACCTGCAATACATAAGAAAATGTTGTACATCTCTATTTGAACTACTACAGTATAACAGATGAGCTATCCAGGAACACAGAACACTTTGTACTTCTCTGGAGACTCAACAAGGGTTATGTGTTCACTATGTACACATGGTAAGCAAACAAGAACAGTAAAGGTCCTAAGAGGCTCCCCTGTACCTTTAGGCTTCTTTTTCCGTTTTGTGTCCTCCTCGAGGCATTTCATGTCTCTGTCAAACACAACTTTATCCCACAACTTAATCCAGTGCAGAACAGTGCGATTGGTAGACTGAAAGAAAAAAGAGAAAAGGTAATGTTATGACTTATACAAGAAGTTTTCATGTATAATCGACTCTATGTGAAGATGAAGATACCTGAGGATGAAACCAAAGGACCACTTGCAATGTCTCCTTACCTCATCACTCAGCAGGTGAAGATACCGTCTGGGTTTGAACTTCTCCACCCAGAGCACCTCACTTTTACTGTTATCATCCTCTGTCCCAGACTCCAGGCCTGAATCTTCTTCCTTTTCAAGACGCCTTGCTTGTATAGCATCTTGTCGGATTTGCTATGAACCAGTCAAGCATATTAATAGATATACATGGACTTTGTGTTTTGCTTATAAGAAAACATGATTCACTTTATCCCGCCCTTATTGTCGGCAAGATGCAAATAACACATAATGCTTCTCTTTATAATATGTATCTGTTATTCAGAGATCCAAAGTATTCAAATTCTCAACACTCCAGACCAGTATGAAATTTTCATCACCCTAACTCAGCCCATTCTAGTAAGGTCAGTGAAACTAACCTCCCTCCGGGCCTGATCCTTGAGTATTAAGATTGAGGTGCTGAGGAGACAGGTGGTTTGCTGACTGGTGGCCACAGAGGCAACAGCAAGATCCCACTCCTCCTCCTCGACGCAGGAGAGGTACAACCGAAGGCCGGTCTCGGTGGTGACGGCCTGAAATGCACCATCTGGCAGCCGGTGGTGGATGGTATTGCGGCCATTCCTGTTGTGTTACGCAAATGTATTACACATTATTATAATTGACTTAACCTCCAATACAAAACATGATGGAGAAACAGGAAAGAAAGCTCAATCAAGATTAGTCATCCTGTAAAGTGGGTTTTGTCCATCAAAAAAAATAATATTCAGATGGAAATGAAGTCTTTTCAAAGGTTATTTTGATTAAATGCCCAAGATAGAAAGTACTTTATCAGACATGGAAAATTTTGCTTACCCTCAAGCTGGTTCAGTATGATATATTTATTTACCTAGTTGTAGTATACAGGGCCTGAGCTAAACTCGTGTAGTCCTGTCTGCGTATGTGACAAAGCCTGCATGTACTGTGATTATCTGAGTGTAAGGGAAGATTCTTGATCACCTATATAGCCTCAGTGTTGTCTTGGTTCTTTTCTCTTCGCATATCTATGACAAATTCTGATGGAAGAACTGTCTGATACATTTAGGGATTTAGCACATTTCTCTGGAGTAAGGATACAAAAGTGAAAATTTATGTTATTAAGTCTATTAAGTGCAGTGTTTGGGGTACTTTTCTTCTCTTATGGGTGGGTGGGTGGGTGGGTGGGTCTCTGGGTCTCTCTCTCTCTCTCTCAGGGTACTGGTGCCTCCACCCGTGATCCGACGTAAACGAGAATCAAATCTCTATCTGGACAACAGTTGCAGTATAAGTCCTTCTGGTCTGTGTCTACTCCACTAGTTCCCATTTTATATGAGCATAAATTTTTTAGGAAACAATGCGAGCATCTGAAACTGAATCCCCGTTATTCGCTGACCACTTTTCATTCTTTGATATCACCGCCGAGTGGCCAAAGACTACCCAAATAGCTGCCATACTGTCCTCAGACGGGACTTACAACGTTATATGCATCTGAGGCTGTAGCAGCGATTAGCCTCGCACGTTCTCAACATATTCAAGAGAGAATGTAAACATTTGAGGCGTCACTATAAAAATCTGATAACCTACGTCAAATAACAGGCGAGGCAAATCCATCTGTGCCTCCATAAGCCTACTGGTGCCAACGGTTAATGATATAGAAAATATATATATATATATATATATATATATATATATATATATATATATATATATATATACACAGGGCCTGCTCTGGACATTTGAAACTTGTAGCCTTTGATATAAAGAAGGAAGTTATTGCACAGAAAGAGAAAGGAGAGGGGAACACAGACATAGCCCATAGAACGTGATTTGGGGTTATCAGAGTCAAGTGTAAGAACAATTTGGCGCAAAAACGAGTGATTCTCACAAAGCCTTGAACTCCCCCTCCCCCTGTACTTACATCCCCGTAGGATTAAGGCAAAGAAAACCTTATTTGATGCTTTTTTTAACCATTTATATTTAATAATTGTTAAGAATATGCAGTGTACGTTAATTTCAGGGACAATTTTGGTGACCAATCGACCAATTGGCGTTTTCCCCATAGAACGATTTCACATAGAACGACATCTATGGACCTATTGGATGTTCTATACGAGACCGAGGAGAGTATGTATATATATATATATATATATATATATATATATATATATATATATATATATATATATATATATATATATATATATATATATATATATATATACTGTCGACGCTTGATTTAACAGACTTCAGATTTAACGGACTTTGTCCGCTGGCGGACAAAGTCCGTTAAAATCTAGGGTGAAATGCCCAACTTTTGGGTAATAATATATAAAAACCTTATATAACCGAACCTAACTGAACCAAACCTATCATAGCCTAATGTAACCATAACCTAACATAACATAATTTAATGTAAACATAAAAAAATTAACATAACATAACTTGAAAGATGTTTTGCCAGGTAAATAATGGTGAGCACCGACTGAAACCTTCACAGATGTGTTGAGTACACTAGGTATAGTATGTACAACTTCATATTTCTATCAATATCGTCCGAGCAGTAGTCATGCAGATTTACCCAAATACTTTTTGGCTTACCTTAACCTAAGTTGTATGGACAGTATTTACAGTTGCACTCAATGGTTACTATGAGTCAGATGGAAGCGTCTGGATGCAGCCATTAATCTTTAACATGCTCCGCCCACAATCAGCTGATGTATACCTAGGCTCCGCCTCCCTCCTCCCTCTCGGCATCAGTGTTGAAACCACCAAGAAGTCTAATAAGTGTGTGTAGCTAGGTTAGGTTAGATAAGGTTAGCCTATTAATTTTGAGGCACGGACTATATATTTCTGGGCAAAGTATGATGCTTTTTCATTTTGAGAAACCTAACCTAACCCTAACCTAACATTGCGGGACTGTAACCAGATACTGGTCTTACCTACTGAGGCGGTGGGTATAAAAAAATTATTATTTTTTTTTTAAAATACTAGTTTCCAGAAATTGATATACATTGCATGATATTCTGCAACCTTAATTCTATCTGACATGTAAGTATTAACCTCGGGAGAAGATGCTACACACACACATTAGACTTCATTGTGGTTTCAACACTGATGCCGAGAGGGAGGAGGGAGGTGGGGCCTAGGTATACATCAGCTGATTGTGGGTGGAGCATGTTAAAGATTAATGGCTGCATCCAGACGCTTCCCTCTGACTTGCAGTAACCATTGAGTGCAATTGTAAATACTGTACATACAACTTAGGTTAAGGTAAGCCAAAAAGTATTTGGGTAAATCTGCATGACTACTGCTCGGACGATATCGATAGAAATATGAAGTTGTACATACTATACCTAGTGTACTCAACACATCTGTGAAGGTTTCAGTCGGTGCTCACCATTATTTACCTGGCAAAACATCTTTCAAGTTATGTTATGTTAAGTATGTTATGTTAGGTTACGTATGGTTATGGTTAGATTAGGTTATGTTAGGTTTGGGTCAGTTATATAAGGTTTTTATATTCTATTACCCTCTTATTTCTAGCCAACCAATACGAGTGTAGCACTTATATTTCCTCCATTCATATACCCTTTCTCTCTGCCAGTGGGTACTAGCAACAGCTTTAGTTTCTTAGGCAAAAAAGAAAACTGGCTGCTTAGAGTGCTATGAGAGGAAGATAATATTGTTATTATAAGAAACACTTGACAGCAACACCTACCCGTCTGAATGCACTGTGCTCGGCTGGATGGGGAGGTCAGTTAGAATGTCCTTGGGCTGCCGCATCTCTACAATTCGGTCAATAAGGGCTAAGTCAGCTTCATGGGCAACTACATCAAATGTTGAATCCCTCAGTCCTATTCCAATTTCAGGGAGCAGTGGCTTGTGTCTCTTTCCTGGAAATAAGTAAACTGATGTTAACTCACTCACACACAAAATCTCTCTCTCTCTCTCTCTCTATATATATATATATATATATATATATATTTTTTTTTCTATATCATAAACAGTTGCCGCCAGTAGGCTTTTATGGAGGCACAGATGGACTTGCCTCTTGCCTGTTATTTGGTGTAGGTTTTAGATTTTTTACAGTGACACCTCAAATATTTACGTTCTCTCTTGAATACACTAATCCCCCGTTATAACGCGGTTCAGTATTCGCATTTTTTTTCTGTAAGACCTATTGATTTTGATATTGCGTATATTTTCGCCATTTTGCGGCATTCCGCAGCATTATTTATGAGTTTAAATCTCGCGCGTCACAATTGAATAACCGTATGTACTGATTCAGCCAATCAGAGCGTCAGTATTGTTTTCTCGGCCGCTGATTGGCTGTTGTGTTCTAGGAGCTGATTTCTCAGTCGCTTCCTATAGTTGTGATCGTTGCCAATGAACAGTGATCTCCACCACCATCAACAAATCCGATTTCACAGTTGTCTTTTGGGGTGTTGTTTGTTTGTATCAATACCCGAAATTGGAACCTTTGGTAATGCAGGCTTGGGAGCTGGGGGACCTCCCCTACGGAGCTTAACAAAGCAATTCTTTAGCAAATGACTCAAATTCTTATCCCCATATAGTTATATTATTTCCTGAAATATATGTGAAAAATTATTTAACAATACAGCAACATGTTGTAGGGGTATAATGATCATATGAAAATTTTTTTGAAAAATGTGGATGGCGGCGTTAACGCATCAGTCAACGAGGGAGAGAAAAAGAAAAATTTTTGGAAAACAGTATCCTCTTATTTTCAAGACAAAACTATATTATTCTGATAGATTTTGATGTGTTTTGAATTAACATGATAACCGTTTCTCGGTAAAAATGATCAAACCAAACCTAACCTAACGTCCTAACCGGGAGCGTCGCCCACTGGACCCCCTAATCATTTAAATTTTAATATCACGGTTATTTATTAATTTGCTTACCTAGTTCAACCATCTAAATACTCAGAAAGATAAAAGATTTACACGATGAAATAGGTAAGGATGTCTGGAGGATGCTATTTACTGAAGTACTGAGAAAAATAGTAGTTGGGTTGATTTATTAATGTGCCAGTTATATCAGCATCAGGAAACCAGTGCTGTGAACAATCTTCAAGATAAATTTTGAAAATCCGGCAGTCCTAAGGTTCTGTGGTTGCCGGATTATCGATGATCAACCTGTATATACACACACACAGACACAACCACATATCTTTTTTATCCTCCTGACTAACATTACAAACAGCCTGGAATTAACACTTTCCATGGATGAACATAACATAAGAATACTTCATGAAATTCATCTTTCCAGTGGATGTAACTAATTCACATGAAAAATTTTCTTACTGGCAACACATGTGATCCATAATTTTAATGATAATAATGCACATAATGAAACAAAGTAAAACTTACTGTATCCTTCCATGCTGTTCAAACAACGATCCACTTCCTGCAGCAGTTCTTCATCCACACCTCGCTTCTTGCTGCTCACCTTGTTTTCTTGGCTCACCTCGTTATCTTGGCTCTCCTCCCTGACCACATCTGAGCCACAGCACATACACACATGGAAATTTTATAGTAAAGAATGAAGTTACAAGATACAGTGCAACACTACCACTAATGCTGATACATCCTGGGAAGGGAATAACCTTATAAATAATAACAAAGTGCTACCAACCCTTCTACAGGTATAAGAAAATGTGAACTCCAGGCTTGGCCATGAGGGCCACCTGTTTTGTCAGCACCTAATTAACGTGAAAATGGTTTGGAATTCATGGCCAGTACGCTTCCAGCAGCTGAGTGTGGTGATAGCATAAAATTTGTATTACTCATAAAAATGTAAGAGAATGAAAAATTATCCATATTCTGATAACGTCAAGCTAAAAGTCATCAAATATGCTAAGGGACATGGAAATAAAGCTGCAGAAAGATTTGGACCTCCTCCCACTGAGTGTTTGGTCATATGAGGATAATGCCATGTATACAGAGTGAGTCATATAAAGAAAATGATGTCTGAAACTAAAAGTGATCAAGAATTTTGTGATAAAAAAAAATAAAATAAATGAATAAATAAATAAATAAATAAAATAATATTTCTAAGTTTTAATTTTTTTGTAAAAAAAGAAAGAAAAGGCGATTAAATAATCCTCCCGAACTAGGTAACTATAGACCAAATAGCTCTGCTAGGGTTAACGAGAGTGTTACCCCTCTCACCAAGAGGCTGCCGTGAGCCAGGATCAAACTCACAACCTTTAGGTCATGAGCAAAATTTAATTTTTTTCAAGCACTGTACCACATAGCCACTCGACCTGTCTCTTTAGGATTAGAATAATGTTTTCTAAATATTTGGTTTAAAAAATGTAGGGTGCCTTATACAGAGAAACTAATGGTAGATAGATAAGTAAAGATGACAAAGTGGTCACAGTCATGGTATGTAAAAACCCTAAAATACAGAGCATTAATGCATCCCATATCACGCCACAATCAATATTTAGCTTCAGGCCAAACACAGTCCAATAGCACTCACCATTGCTGGGTGGGATGGAGGCTGCCACAGGGCTGCTGAAATCAAGGCTGCGTTTCTTACTTGGGAGGATGGATGCAGCTTCAGTGGCTGCCTCATCTGGATTAAACCCTGTCAAGGACAATATATTACTACTCTCAGCATCACTACAAGGAATACAAACAGGACCAGCATATCAAGGATATGCTTAGTGCTTCAATGGATATGGTTACACGTCTGTTTCCATACTGTATCAATTGAATTAGTAACCCAAGTCTACAGTAATGTGTTCCTGCACAAACTGGTGTTATGCTGCTCACCTCAATGGTTTTACTAATCATGTATATCTATTCAGTTTACACGTAATATTTTCTATTTAATTATTTGCTGTGGTAAAGTTAATAACCTCATTTGCAAATTGTGCCAATGCTCCACAGCTCTTTTGTAAAACTATTTTTTAGCAATATTAATCTAGCTTTATTTCTTGGAAATTGTATAACAATGATCTGCTTTCTTTTTGTATTTTTAAAAATTAAAAAAAAAATATTGCATAATCAATTTGTTCTATACCTTTAATGATTCTTTGGTTCCTATATGACAGCATTTTTTCCTTCTTTCATTAAATACAGAAAAGTAAGGTCTTCTTTAATACCTCTTATGTTAAGTTTCTGGTCCTTAGTACAAGCTTTGTTGCTCTTCTGTGAACCTTTTTGACTTCAGGAGGCTGGTTTGAGGAGGATAAGGTGGTAGTGATGATATGATTAGTGTGTGGTAACGTGTGGTAGGTGTTGTTTTGGTATCTTGGTGTGAGGGTGGGTGGTGTGCCGTCACCTGTTAGTGGCTGGTGGTGGTGGTTGCAGAAATCAATTCCATCAATTCCATCATTATGGATGAACATTTGCTTTTTTTTTTTATCTGCCTTGCATACCGTGACAAAACTTGAACAAAGCTTAAAGAATATGCTATTTCTTCCAACATTAATTGGAACATGCGAACAAGTCTTTCTGTCAAGTACCAATGCAGTTCAGTCCAGTGGTAGAGGATGGAATTGTTATTATACTTTAAAGTTATCCCCAGAAGTCCTCACCTGGATAACCTCACTTTGGAGTCTAGAGTTATAACTACGAGTACATGCAAACAGAAAGTATACGATCTGTAACCACCAATGAGGCAGCCTTATAATGATTGTGTTAAGTCACCTCGTTAGTTGTTCCCTCCACATCATGTCTCACCTTCTAACTCCTGCATCATCTCCATCTCCTCAGCGTGAAGGGCTTCATATTCCTCGTCGAAGTCTGGAATGTCGTCCATGTTGCACTGAGCACCACGTCCTGCCTCACAATCACAATCACACCGCCGCCAGACTGAACGTCAACTCAGCTGTGTTTCCCGCGTAATAATGAAGGCCGCTGCTGCCTCCTACGGTACGATAATTATCATCCTGGAAGGGGAAATAATGACGTTTCAGGAGCATTGTTGTAGTTATAGTTACTTAACATCTAATCTATTTGTATACCAATATATATCGTACATCAATTAGGATGACATACACAAAAAATCAGAATGAATCAAAATATTCAAACTTTTACATCTCACTATTTTTTTTTTTTTACATATATATAAACTTGAACAATAATTTAACTTAACGTGAAATTTACACAATTCATATTCAACCCGTGTCCTTCTGTAATATGATACATAGAATAATAATCACTATTGTACGAGACTTACCTTTGTTATTGTTTACAGAGGCGATCTAAAGCCAAACAGGTCACAAGAAGAAGAATAAAAAGAGTGAGGCGTCCCAGGTGACAGGAAGCATCTTTGTACCAACATTACACCGGGGGACTAAAGGCTATGTATTCACACCCCACACCCCTCAACACTCAGAGAAGAGGCACAGTTTAATACTTCGTGCACCATGGCCAAGGAAACTAAGGTGGCCGTGCCCAAGGAGGCTCAGGTAATGACTGCCATCCTGAAGGACATGGGCATCACAGACTACGAGCCGGGAGTCGTCAACCAGATGCTGGAGTTCACTTACCGTAAGCCAGTGATTGGGTGTTAAGGCTTCATAAAGTCTCCTTTCCCCTGTTAATGATATTCCAGTACATTTTCAGGTAAAGTTTCAGAACGCCACTCGGAGCTGCCTTAATTAACCTACAACTATTACAGAATTACTCTCGTCTCTGGTGTAAGAAACAAAAATATTTTCTGGTAAATTTTGGGTAAATATTTCTTTTATGTCTGTTTCCTATTTCTGGTGTGTTTTCTTGTATTTCATAGTTTATTAGTTCATATGTGTGTTTTGAGGCCTCATTCGTTGTGTAAATGAATAACATTCTGCAGGAGTCAGCGGTCACAACAGGCGTCACTACTTACCTTTACTGTATTATTTTTGGCTGTGTTTTGTTCAGTAGTTATCTATTTCCGGAAACCAATAGAAATTTATGTATCTAAAATAAATAAAATTATAAATATTATTATATAGATTATCCCAACTTTTAACTGAGGAGGCTAGGTTAGGTTATATTTAATTTTTTAAGGCAGTGCTTATAGGTACGGCAGCCGTACCTGTAAGTGCTCGCTTATGGATACGGCATGTGCCTAACTTTTGGGTCATAAAATATAAAAAGCTTATATAACAGAGCCTAACCAAACCAAACCGTACCTAACATAACCTAATCTAACCATAACCTAACGTAAGTCGTATCCTCATAGAGCTCGGTTATAGATATGGCACGTGCCTAACTTTTGGGTAAAAAGCTTATATAACCGAACTAAACCGTACCTAACCAAACCTAACATAACTTGAAAGATGCTTTACCAGGTAAATCATACGGCACAGGCCATAGGAATAGCGGATTATTCTGTTGATAACTTTTTAAGTGTTTTTGAAACTTTGTAAGATGAAAATATCAAATTTAATGCGAACACGGTTGGTGAGGCACAAGTTATAATTTTTTTTCTGAGATAATTTTGATGTTTTTTCTTTGGAGTTAAATTTTTTTGGAAATTTGTGAAATTGAGACTAACTAATGAAATTAATAAAGCAGTCACATTTTTACAAGCTTCTGTAAAAAATATCTATTTCCATAAGAAAGAGCATTAGCTTTTGGTCTTAAAAAGATGTCGTATCTCTGAAAAAGACCGATGACTCCTGCAGAATATTTATTTTACCCCATAATATGACCATGATTATTTCAACCCGTCAAAGCCCCAACCTCTTATTGTTCCTTGGTTCTTTCAGTTGCATTTTTTTTTAATGGCACAATATATTGAGAAATGGATGGTAATGAGTGATGTCCTGCTTCCACAGGCTATGTGTCCCAGGTGCTGGATGATGCACGGGTGTATGCCAACTACGCCAAGAAAGCACGCACCATAGAGATGGATGACGTCAAGTTGGCAGTGCACATGCAGATGGAGAAATCCTTCACAACTCCCCCACCCAGAGATGTGAGACTCGGCGTCATTCTTCCAACTTGGAATTCCTGAAGAGCAATGCACTTCATACAAAATTTCACCGAATCTCTCATTTAATACATATCAACTCAGATGTATAATTATGTAAATTTAGTGATATTGTACACAAGTGTTAGAAGGAAAATTATTGAATTTATTAAGAGGAAAGTTTGTGTTTGTGAGTGAATGTGATGTGCTATATTATACACAATTAATGTATGACAGCTGCTGCTGGAGGTGGCCCGCACCCGCAACTCCAACCCATTGCCTCCAATTAAGGTGAGCCAGTATGGCATCCGCCTTCCCCCTGACCGCTACTGCCTCTCTGCCTGCAACTATAGAATCAAACCACCACGCAAGGTATGTTTACCAAAGTTGGGAGGCAGAGAAAATACACTAAATGTCTATCTATCTATCTTTACTTTCTGACGCCTTATTCCATCCAGAAATGTCCCACAAGGGGATGGCCACGGCAGAAGAGTTTTCACCTCTCCCTATCCAAACACTTCCTCCTTCCTAGTTCAATCCCTCTCCCTCTATCAGCAACTCTCATGCATGTACTCCTTCATTCTATTCTTCCATCTTACAACTGGCCTTCCTCCTTTTTTTCCCTTTTTTTTTTTGTGTATTTTATTGTTTCTACATGTATGATTGTAACATTGAAGTCAGTGATGGAAGGCCAGAGTTAGGTTTTATAACCACTGGAAGAGTCAAGAATGATGAAAAGATCATAGAGTGAATTTAATGAAAAGCGAAGAAATATGGAGACCTGGAAACGTGGTGTAGCATGTTAAAAGATTATGGGAAAGGAGTCAGTAATGTCTTAAGAAGGGTGATCAGAGGTAGACTAGATTATAACATGAGTTTTAATTTTGCTCCTCTTTCATCTTGTTTACTGTAGAAAATAGGGTTGACACTGGTATCAGAATACATAAGAGTTTTCTGACATCCCACAGAAGCCATCAAACCTCCCAACACCACTTGGGGGGAACCGCATCAGCTTGGGTGGTGGTGGTGGTGGCATGAAGCTGGCCAGCACACCCATCAAACCCACAATCTCCATGGTCACCACCAAGACCGGCAACACACAGACGGTAACACTGGTACAGAAGCCGGCCACCACCATCACCTCTGGACCCGCCCAGAAGATCGTCAACGTCAACCGACCTGTCTTCAAGGTCACACCAGGTCCTCCAGGTAGGAGTCTGGTTGAGGGAGTTGATGAGGTCTTTGTGCTTATTTTGTGGTGCCAGTGTTATGTTTGCCCCATTTGAACACATATACAATAAACCCTTGATTAGTTACATTATGAAAGGCTTTGGCCATTCTAACTTGTCAAGGACAACAACTAAGAGAAAGACTGTACAAATATATGTACGGAGACAGGACCACACTAGTATAGCTTAGGCCCTGTATACTACAACTAGGTAAATACACACATACAGGTGCTCGTGCCCTGCAAAGGGGTGAGGTCAGAGTCCACCTGGCCAGGCTGTGGTGTGGACACCACCAAACTCTTTGAGCTATCAGAACAGACTGGATGGGTCTATTGTAGATGCCTGTCCAGGATGCAACATATCATCCCACACAATCAAACATATTACGGAAGACTGCACTGCAAATAGTCATACACGTCAACAACACAACATACACTCCATGAAGGCCCTGTGGGAAAACTCAGTCCAGGCCATAGCCTATCTCAGGAGCTTGGGCCTGTTTGGCCAGCCAGCCTGAGGAACAACACACACACACACACACACACACACACACACATTGATACTTGAATCTCAGTAGTAGTGCATTAGTAATAAATAGTAGCATGGTTTATATATACTCTATTCATTCCTTTCTACAAGCATTTGATTTTCATAGTCATCTTCATCTGGTCCATTTGTGAGTATAGTTACCTTGACACCATGGTTCAGATCAATGCATTGCTACCCAATCTACTGTAAACTGCAGATGAATACTTGGACCACTCACAATGTAGATAGTAAATATCAAATGGAATGAGGCATCTTCCTGAGAACTTCTCGTAGGGGAGCAAGTGTGTAACAGATATAATTATGAACTCATTATATATTCAAGATTGAGAGGTAGCTTTGCATTATGGGATACTGTTGTGAGTGTAGTTATATGTGTGACAGGTGGCAGCACCCCCAAGCTCCAGCTTTCTGCAGGGAACAGCAGTGTCATGATGAACGTGACTTCTGGCATCAAGCCGGATCCTGACGCCCCGACTTCAAAGAGGAAGAGGGAAGACGACGACCCTGATGTAGGACAGTAGAGTTGGTTGCCGCTGCAGCATCACCCATCGCCCCTTGCAGCATTACGGGGCATTTGTAGTGTTGGTGTCAGGTTCTTA